>KV751367.1:6353565-6378638 GCA_001698575.1 Mola mola | reverse complement strand
CAAACAGACGCGAGGGGAAGCACAGGGTGAAAACGCAATATTACCACACCCTCAAATGTGTAATTTAACTCTCCTCTGCTGACAAACGATCTGGCACACAGGCTGAAGATGTGCTCAGTTCACAGCCAAACTTCACCGATCTGACAAGGCTCCTTCTTACTCTCCTTCAGGGCAGAGCCGCGAATGAAATGGGTTTAGCCCAAACGCGCTCCTCCGCTTTACTCGGCTTGATGACAGCTTTTTATTGCTGCCACGGGTCCGAGGGCGTGCGGGGTCGCACGCAAACACACAGACGCAAAAGTGCGAGAAATCGCAACTCACCTCGCCTGAGTTGGCGCTCGTTGCCCGCCGCCCGCTGCTCGTCATAGTAAACACCGCGAGCCACCCTGAAAACAGCGTGTTAAGAGTTGTTTACAAAGTTTCACCGTGAACTCCGATTGGTCCGAGTGAGGGGAAGGTGACGCCCCGAAACCCCTCGTTCACCCGGCCGAGGCTCAAGCGGCGCTTCTTTGACTCGCTGCCTCGCCCGCAAAGACGCCTCAGCGGAGCTGTGATATACAATGAACACATCGGCGTTCTGTTTGTCTCTGTGTTTGTATTTGTTTATTTCTATATTCTAGCACAAAAAAGGAAGGAAGGGGACATGTCGAACAGTTCGTGATCGCACACTCAGACGAACGAGGCGACGCAACAAGCACATGGTGCGTTCACGAGCCTAGTCTAAGCATCGCTTTAACGATTCGTTGGAGCGCTCAGCTCCCACCTTTACTTCTGATCAGTATGGGTGACGATGGTAAACAGTTGATCCGATGCCCTATTTTCGCCAGGAAATGCAATTTTGTGACTTAATGTGACATTTTGGCACGTGGCTGCTCTCAGATTGAGACTAAATATGAATGCTTCGACTTAATATTCAGACTTTCCAAACGACATTTTTTTTTTTATCACAACGATTTCGTTTCAAAATTGAATTTAAACATTTGTGCTAGCCTTGAATAACAAAAATAGAGTAAAACGGAACATGGTGCTAAACTTAAAAAATACTGCGATACTTTAATACTGTACTGTACTTAGATACTGTACTCTCAACACTCCTACACACTGATCTTCCTCATAAACCTCGCAAGATGGCGCCACAGACGGTCGCCTCTGTGTTTCTCTCCGCTCTATGGACGATCTTTTCCGCTTTTCTTACCCTTTTCCCGTCACTCATCACGGCTCACTTCAGCAGACATGAACTCTTAAACATGGGAGACTCATCTCTGCTTCACTTTCTGCCACTTCTCACAAACCCTGGAAGTTTTTCGGAGATTTTGGTCGGAGGCGCAGCAGCTCTTTACGGAGTTGCCAGGAGACGCAGATGGAGGAAACGTGCAGTAGGAGTCGTAAAGCTGAGACAGTGAAGACTACGCACTGTACTCCCAGTGGAACGTGCTTTTACATTAACGAAGGTTGGGGTACCGGTGTCTCAGTATTGAAGAAATCATGTAGTCCTCACTTGGAGTCCCTATTCATAAACCGTTTTATTCTCCGCGGGAGTTCTCTTCGTTTATCCCGGTCAGTGTTTACATTCCACTTCAGGCCTGTGTAACCGAGGCGTTACAACACCTGGCTGAGCAGGTAACAGACGTGGAGAAAAATCTGAAATCTGCAAAGCCTTTAGAGATGGACTGCTGAGTCAGATCTGGGGTTACAGGCCTGCTTTGACTGCACCCATTGGAGTGTCTTTGAAGCTGCAGCGATGAATCTCAATGAACTGACTGATACTGTGACATCGTACATCAGTTTTTGTGAGGACGCGTGTGTGCAAACCAAAACCTTCTGCACATACAACAACAATAAACCATGGTTTAACACCAAACTGCGGAAACTGCACCAGGCCAAGGAGGAGGCCTACAGAAGCAGGGACCGTGCCCTGTACAAGCAGGCCAGGAACACACGGACGAGGGAAATCGGAGCAGCTAAGAGGACTGACTCTGAGAAGCTGAAGAGCAAATTCTCAGCCGGTGACCCTGCTTCAGTGTGGAGAGGCCTCCGGGACATGACCAACTACAGGAGCCCATCCCCCCACCCTGTAGGGAACAAACAACTGGCAGAGGAACTGAACAGCTTCTACTACCGGTTTTCACACCCATCACCCACCCCATTCACAACACCCACTGCCTGTACTGAGGATCTGTGAAGAGGATGTGTGCCGGCTCTTTCAGAGGCATAAGATCAGGAAGGCTCCAGGACCTGACGGTGTGTCCCCTTCCTGCCTGAGAACCTGCACTGACCAGCTGGCCCCAATTTTCATGCAGAGCTTCACCAGATCTCTGGAGCTGTCTGAGGTTCCCTCCTGCCTCAAATGCTCCACCATCATCCCAGTCCACAAGAATCCCATCATTAGAGGGTTGAATGACTACAGGCCCGTCGCCCTGACGTCTGTAGTCATGAAATCCTTCGAGAGACTGGTGCTGAATTACCTGAAGGTCATCACAGGACCCCTGCTGGACCCCCTGCAGTTTGCCTACCGGGCAAACAGGTCGGTGGATGATGCAGTCAACATGGGACTGCACCTTCAATCCTGAAAGATAAACTCTCCCAGCTCACCGTGCTAGCCTCAACCTGTCAGTGGATTTACAACTTCCTCACCTGCCCACTCTACCCCCTTTCACAATCCTCAACAGAACAGTGTCTAGTGTGGACTCATTCAAGTTCCTGGGAACCACAGTCTCCCGGGACCTGGAGTGGACCTCCCACAGAAACTCTGTCAGGAAGAAGGCCCAGCAGAGGTTGTACTTTCTGCGTTAGCTGAGGAATTCAATCTGCCTCCGGAGCTGCTGGTCATCTTCTACACCGCCATCATCCAGTCTGTTCTCTAAACTTCCATCACTGTCTGGTTTGGATCGGCCA
Source organism: Mola mola (assembly GCA_001698575.1). Lineage (NCBI taxonomy): Eukaryota > Metazoa > Chordata > Actinopteri > Tetraodontiformes > Molidae > Mola > Mola mola. Next base: position 6,375,743 of record KV751367.1, on the reverse strand, counting down.
CCAAACAGGACAGGAACAGACTGTAACGGACTATAAGGTGTGCAGAAAGATCACTGGGGCCGACCTGCCCTCCATTCAGGACCTTTACAGGTCCTGAGTCAGGAACCGGGCAGGTACCGTCGCTGCAGACCCCTCACACCCCGGACACAAACTGTTCGGATTGCTTCCCTCTGGTAGGCGCTACAGAGCTCTGTTCGCCAAAACCACCAGATTCAAAAACAGTTTCTTCCTCCAGGCTGTCTCCCAGATCCCCCCATAAGCCAACTGTCAACCTCATGAACATTTGCACACTTGCACATTACTGCACTATTGTACAAGCTTCAACTTTCAAATGTCAATGTATATATGTATATATATTTATATATATTTTCCTTGTCTTTCCTTCACGTGTCCAAGACAGAAACACTGGAGTCAAATTCCTAGTATGTTTACACATACCTGGCAATGACATCTGATTCTGATTCTGATTCTGAAAAAAAAGTGTCAGAATCTCCTTCTGTCACCTGTGAAGATGAAATATTTGCATTTAGCCCATGTGAGCATACACAGAAAAGTCTATTGGGAAATAGGTCAGGGCGTATTTTTAGTTGAAAATGGTCCTTACTCCATATTGCTTGCTCGTTCTTCTTAAAACTATCATATTAAAATAAAACAGTTTAAAGTCCATTTGCTCGTGCATTCATAGTAAGATGTCGCAATAGAACTCGTTGAAATCATTAAAGCTGGGGTATATAGTTTGTTTTCAGCATCATTGGCAAAAATGTTCTAATAACATATGAGAATATTAGTATTCGAGGGTTCTGAAAAAAGAACAGACTTCTGCCCCTCCTTGAGGCTCAGTTTTCAGGCTTTATTAAAATCTATCCCCAATTAATTTTTATGGCCAATCACTGATCATTTCAGAAAGACGCAGTTCCTTTTGGCTGACCTAAAAGGTATAAGCATGCTTGTCTCCTTAGATGGTGAAAGGCCGATACAATGGTGGACATCCCAGGAGGAAATGTTGCTCTCCCAGCATTATCAATAACTGCATACATGGCAAAGAGACAAAAAAGGAAGACTGATATGTGAAAATGACTGTCCATGAATCCTTCTTAGGGCTCTGCGACAGTCTAAGCAGTGAGGAGCTGGTGGGTATTGCTTCAATAGAGTCAAATGCTTGATTCTTAGAGATTACATTGTTTGACTCAATTTCCCCTCTTACAGTACAAAAAAAAAAAAAAAAAAATCAACCTGTTATAAAAGAACTGCAAACCAAAACCCCCATTTTTCCCAACATGAACACACAGGATATAACCCCAGGTCATCATCTCCCCCAACTACTGGATTTTACATAAAAAGTCAGCAAAATAGCTGCATACTTATCTTGTTAAGATAAATACTTAAGATACTTATACTCCAGATACTTTTACTTGTAAACCGATTATATATGTTCACTAGGGCACATATCGTCCCACTGTCCAACCTAGGGAGAGCAAGACTCCTTTCTGCCGATCACTGCATGGAAATTCATACCTTAACTGACCCCAAACTTCATGACAGGCACACGATCTTCATTACCTTCAAGTCTTATCATGTGGCAGTGTAAACAACTTCCCCAAAGGCTTAACCAGACTTCCACCTCTCACCAGCTGGCTGAAAAGATGAAACTTTATAGGCAAGTGGAGAAGTGTCTTTTAACACTGCAACTGCTGGCTGGCAGCAGATTTTTGTTTTTACGTGGCAGTATTTTACCTGCCTCCATCCCTGAGAAGTGAACACAGTCAGCTGCTGACAAATTAAGAGACGTACAAATGAAGACAAAAAGTCACCAACGTTACATACGAAGCACAGAAGTTTCATTTTACCATTTAGGTGAGAACGCATTAAGCAAATAGGATATGCATCAGTCCTTGTCCGTATGTAATATTCCCTGTGAAATAAATTGAAAATCTATGTGTGTATAGTCTGCTGCTTTAGTGAAAATCACCTGTATGTATAAAGCCTCACAGAAGCGTCTGATTATTAAAGAATATGAGTTTCACAGGGAGATACATAAATAGAATTCACCACCTTGGCGGGCTCACATAATAAGTCTATTATAACAGTGATTGAAACTTAAGGGCGCCCTTTGATGAGGCAAAATAATTATCTTGAAGACACGAGAATGGAAACATGAACGTCTTCACCGGTGCCATGGTGTCCATGTAAAAAGGAAGCAGGCAGAGAGGACATCAAAGCACGTAAAATGAGTAAACGATTATTCACAGGTAACATTTAAACATGATGGAGGGAGGGTTACATTTGGTGCTTAACACCATCCACTCATGCAAACTCATATGCAAACACACGCACAGGGGTCTTTACTGAAATTCCACAAAGGAGATATTTTTTTGGGCAAAGCAGTTTTGTTATGCTGCTACATTTCACAGTGTGGCAAGAATTAATACTGGGTTGTGATTTTTGATCATATTAAAATGACTTTAATGACTACTTCATCCACAGCAACAGGTAAAAAACACAGATGTGTAAATCAGTTAAACAGAAGAGACAAATGTTTTTTGAACACAATAAATGATTAAGAATATGAGTGCAGACTTTGGCGTTTGGACTATACGGAGATTATTGTGATTGACGGTTGTCTTCCTAAGCGGCAGCACTATAGATCCCCCATGAATGATGACTCTGCTGAGACTAGAAATGATGGAGCTGGTGGAACTGCCAGGACTACGTTGAGATAGGGAGGGGGAGGAGCGGATACAGCAGCAACATAAAGGAACTATGCAGGGGGGAGAGACATATTCAAAGGGACCACAACAAGATAATAAGCTAACGATGCAAGAGTGGCGCCAGTCTATTGGACAGATGAGATCAGCTGATGAGAACAGCTGATCATGAAGTGACAGCCCAGCCCATAAACAGAGGTGACATGAGTGGCGGGAGTGACTGTAGCAATTTAACAGGATTTAATTTGATGGTCTTCCTGACTGAACTTTCGCTAGAGCTCCATTTTGCCCCAAAGGTGCACAGCACATATTCTCTGACACACGGTCCTTGGTTACCTCTTGTACATACAGTTAGGACCAGAAGTTATCATTTTGCCTCTATAAACCACCAGAACGGATTTGAAATAACGATCAAGATGTGATCAAAGTGCAGACTTTCAGCTTTAATATAAGAGGTTTCACAAAATTTAACATTTAACATTTAACAATTAGTCATTACAGCAATTCTTTATAGAGTACCTCAATTTTCAGGGGCTTAAAAGTATTTGGACACTTGACTGACGAGCAGCTTCATGGCCCGATGTAGTCCATTCCGTCTTTGCTTCAAGACAAATCATGCAGATAAAAGGTCTTGACGCGATTTCAGGTGTTGAATTGCCATTTGGCAGCTGTGTGACAGGGGCAATAAATATGAAGTCCAAAGAGATATCAATGCAAGTGAAGGAGTCTATCATTAGGATGAAATAAATCTATCAGACAGAAAGCTTTAAAACTTTAGGAGTGGTCAAATCAACAATTACATATATTCTTAAAATGAAAAAATGCACTGGTGAGCTCAACAACATGAAAAGGCCTGGAAGACCATGGAAGACAACTAAAGTGGATGATGACTGATGTGATGATGAGAATCTTTTCCTTGGTGAAGAAAAACCCCTTCACAACAGGGAGACAAGTCAAGATTACTCTGGAGAAGGTAGGTGTATCATTGTCAAAGTCTACAATCAAGAGACATCTTCATGAATGTAAATACAGGTTTTACAACAACTGGTAACATTGAAGAACAGAAAGGCCAAATTAGACTAAATATCTAAAAAAGCCCGCCAAGTTCTGGAATCAGATTCTTTGGACAGATGAAACCAAGATAAACTTGTGTCAGAATGATGGTAAGAGAAAAGTCTGGAAAACTAAAGGAACAGATCCAAAGCACCACATCGTGTGTCAAACATGGTGGAGGCAATGTTATGGCATGGGCATGTATGGCTGCCAATGGAATGGGCTCATTTGTTTTTAATTAATGATGTGGCTGCTGACAGAAATATCAAGACTAATTCTGAGGTGTATAGGGCTATACACTCTGCTCACATTCAGCCAATTGCTGCAAAACTGATAGGACGGCCTTTCACAATGCAGATGGATAATGAACTTCTTCATACTGCTGGAGCAACTCAAGACTTTTGTAGGCAAAGAAACGGAATATCCTTCAATAGCCAAGTCAGTTACCCGATTTCAACCCAATAGAGCAGCTTTTCAGTTAATGAAGACAAAAATGAAGGCACAAAGACCCACAAACCAGCAGCAGGTGACGGTGGCTGCAGTGAGGGCCTGGTAAATCATCTCCAGGGTGGAAACTCAGAATTTGGTGATGTCCAAACCTAAAGTCTGCACTTCAATCACATCTTGATTTATTTATTTCAACTCTTTTTGTGGTGTAGAGAGACAAAATGCCCAAAACGTGTATAATAATAACTAATATGACACACGCATGGCTCATCATCAAATTTCAGAAAAAGTGATATAAAGACATTAATGAAGAACAATCAAAAGATAAAAGAGCTTAAATTACACTTTATCCATGGGACTTGGTTAGTGTCTGTTGGGTTGCTTTGTGGTGTTATGACGAACTATTATAATGAACAATTGTGAAGAATCTGCTTAAGTCACAGCTAGAAATGCCACATATTTAGTTATTATTTTGTAAAAATATTTGCAGAAAAAGAGTAAATTTTGTTATTTATTTATTTTTCTATCTATCAAGCAGCCCTTTTGAGTTAAAAGGATGTGTTTGATTGCTGTGGTCATGTTAAGCCTTAACTTAGAGGGAAGTTTGAGGTAGCAGCCAACAATTTTCCTGCTAAGAGTGTACAGGTTTTGCAGGACTGAAGCAAGGAAATAATAAAAAAAAAAAAATGATAGAAAATGAATTAGTTTCTGACCTTACAAATACAGATACAAAGACTCTCAGTGACAACAATATGGGTTAATTTTCTTTCTTTTCTGGTAATAGTCAGTCAATCTTCATCAGTCAAATTGGACAATTTAAGGAGATTGTCAAAAATAGGGAAATTCTGATTGTCAATACTGGACAGAGTCTCATAATCTAACAACAAAGAAATTATTATATTCTTAATTATGTTTTCAGATGGTATACCTTAATGGCTGTTGATTATTTCATCACACAACCAATCCACCTGCCTTATTTCCAACAAGAGAGGTGGTTGCAGGATGGCAATCTTGCTCTTTGACTGCACTTCTTTCACGGGCAATCTGACCCCTTGGGGTGAGGCTAAAAGTGAAGGAGGTGAACAGCCGCATGGTTTACCGGATTACAGACTATTCAATTGACAGCTGCTGTGCAGTTTGGCCCCCTCCAGAGCATTGTGGTGGCAGACAGACACGATGCTCCCTGGGAAGAGCGCCTGGTATTAATTCAACTCAAGCCCGCGTCATCTCCGTAGCTTTTGTTTGTCGCTGCTGCGCGCTTCAGGGGGAAGAGAAAAGAGAACGCAGATTCTTGCAGGGGTTCATACTGCCCAAGTCATTTTACCCCAGTTCTAGAAATCATGGCATTTCAACATGTGAAAATGTTTTAATCAGTTTGCACAAATTTAATCTGCAAGCAGACATTCTTACATCAGTGTTGTACTAATTAAACGATTGGAATACAGTAATAAATTGACCATTCTTTATAGTATAAGTATAGTATACTAAGTATAGTATATTGAATATCACCCAGTTTCAATGATAAACATTTAAAGAAAATATTTTCATCATAAAACATGTCTCATTCTCCTGGTATTCTTGATGGAGGAGTTTTGGTCAAAACGACACAGATTCTTGTCTAGACTGTTATTTCACAAATCTCAGCACAGTTACACAGACAGTGTTACATGCTGTCAGTGTGAATGATGGCATTATTCATGTTCCCAGTTTCCCTCGGCAAGAAACTCGAGGGTGCAATAACCTACATATCTCTGAAAATGTGCATGCGGTAAACTATTCACAGTGAGTTGGATGATATGAAAATATAATTGGGCTGCTGGGGTTTTAGACAGAAAAACGGTATGCAAATCATTAAAGGAAAAAGAAGACATTTAAAAAATGGATTGCTTAATTAAGTCCCACAATTTTGATCTTTGACTCTAACAATTTTAAATGAATGCGGCAGTGTTTTCATGGGTTTGCCTAATCATGATGCTTAATCCACAGTCTCTCCTGAGTGTTAGGCTACAGCACAGCAATAATTAAATCAAAGAACTGAATGGAAATGAGGAAATGTTTTTCTTTAATTTCCTAATCTTTCCCTGTACCGTTGAACAATGGAGGAAAATCTTGGACTATGCTAAAGTTATAATGTTTTGAAGATATGATTCAGAGAATGTTAATGATTTGCAGATTTTAGACAGCAGACAGCTATGAGTAGGAGACCAAAACAAGAGATTATAATATGAGAAGGTCTTATGTTAGGAACACCTCTATACAATATAGACTTGTTAATGACCCCTGCAAGTGACTTTTCTTAGCCATTTTTGTTTGTTTCCTCATACTGATTCATTTAGACAAAATTATAATCAATGCTTTTTTAAAGAGCTTTGTTGCTAAATACTCCTGAGGCAGATAAGAGAAGCACACAGGAATGGATGTGATAAAAACTAATGCATGAGCCATCATGAAGGAAAAAGTCAAATCTATTCAAAGAATTCACATCAAGTACCACCAAAGTGCAACATTTTTGTTGCATTTAACAGCTTTGATGAGCTGAAAATTTGCAGCTGAATTAAAATTTTCACCACAGCATGCGCACGTTGATGCTTTCTCATATCTGAAGAAGGCTGGAAAATAATATCTAAACTAGAGCGGACTCAGAAAGCGCAAACCTCCACAAAGAAAGGGTTCCATATCAAAAAGGTAAAAAGGTAATTAAGAAGATAAGGAAGTAAATGCTGTTCTGTAAATATAAATCCTTTTTTTGGGGGGGTACTCACTTTACTTGAGCTTTTCTATTTCTTAATACATTTCATTTAAACTCTATTCAAAAGGGATATATCACAGCTATAACTTTTACAGATTTTACATTTAAATTATGGTTAGCTTGCAAATTAGAACACATAATTACAATTTGCTTACAGGGGTTCATACTGCCAAAGTCATTTAACACCAGTTTTAGAAATCATGGCATTTCAACATGTTGTAATTACATTCCTTTCCATCAGTTTGGCCCTTTAATCTGCCAGCAGTCATTCCTACATTAGCATTGTTCTAATGTGATGATTGGAATACAGTAATAATTTGACCATAACCATTCTATTTAAATTCTTTGCACAATGCAAAAGTATAATGTATAATAAAAATAAAAATGTCTGGTACTTACTTTACTTTACTTTTTCATGCTCTGCATTGTAATTAACCCTTACTCTCTATTTGATAGGGATATTTCACAGCTATGAAATAAAAAAACACCTACGGCAAGCTTGCAAGTTAGAATACATTGCTAAAATTTAAAATACAATTATAAACCCTATTTTCAATTTTGTCACAAAAAGATATGAGAATATAGAATTGGAGTAGAACGTTGTTAGCAATACCTTCCTCGTTTCCTCTTCCAATTTAAAGACGTAATGTGTAAAATATAGCCAGAATTCACAGTTCCAATAATATAGTGGGCAGCTATAGCAGAGTAACTGCCAATGGCTGCTCACAATACAATACTATAACACAATACTTGCTGTACGTTCATTATTTTTCGCAATCATGTCTGACTCATTTATCCACAAGTCCTCTCTTCTCAGTCAACTGATAAAAAAATGTTTACTGTTTGAGTTAAAACCCATGATGCCACTATTTCAATTGACCAACCATGTTCTTGGTGCCAGTCCTCACCACATCCATAGCAATTCTTTCTCCCCCAACACCACCTCCATCAGTGTTTGTTCACTTCACTCAAAATGAAGTCTCTCCGTCATGAATACGCCAAGTGTACAATATATAAAGTGGAAAATAACTCCATCTCAAATCAGTACAGTCAGAACAAATTCTAGTTTCAATAATTTACAAACAGCTTGCAGATAATACCTCTACTTTTGCAGGATTCTGATTGCAGGACTAACATACCTGGACGCTGTTCTCTTAACCAGCCACCTCAACATGACACAATGATGGATGGTGGAGAAACAAACAGAGGAGAAATCCCTCATCTTTCCCCTGTTTGATAGCTCTTTGCTGGGGGCTCATGCTGGGATGCCCAGGAGTGCTAGTGGGCTAATTAGCATAGTGGCAAGTGATTAATCCCCACCTAAATCATTAGTCTTGGTGCTAAGACAGTGGTGCTAAGATTGAATGTAATTAAGAGTGATCTCTGATACACTGACACAAACTGAAGGCTCGGGAATCTGGCAACTACTGCCAAAGTTAAATGATAGAAGGACTATAATTTTGTACCCTCTTGGGAAAGAATACTGGATATCTGCTGCCAACAGATGCTAGCAGCTGGACCTGACAAAATGGATGGCTCGTGTCTCGAAGAAGGTGTCTGACAAAACACTTAAATATTTAAAATATGTTGCACAAATTTGTGTGTGTGGATGTCTCTTTCCTCCCAGCTCGACAGAAATGGCAGAAAACACAGCAAACTTAAAATCTCTTTTTGCCACTCTATGATTTTGATTTAAAATTATACGTTGATGGGAGTGACACTGTTTTATATCAAACATAATGTAAAATGGTATGCTGGAAATCATAGATCATAATATTGCTAAATTTAGGTGAATTGCAAAAGCCATTGTACAAGTGGTACTAAATAAAGAGGCATTTGGAGGCCGAAAACGCCAACTCACATGGCTGTATGATGCGGATCACTTAAAAGAGACAGAATTCCCATCACTACGGCTGCTACGATCCCAGACACTGGCTCATTTTAGCAAAGCATTTTGCAACTGTCTTTGTAGCACCAAAATGGATGGATGTTTCTAGATATTCAATTTAACTTCGAATTTTGCAATCTGAAAACATAAAATTCAAAATTTCACAATAAACCAAAATTTATTCTAGCAACTGAATTGATTATGATGCATTTCATTAATGCATTTGTTTCCAATTTGTCATCCTTGGTTGCAGTCATGACAAATATTTACTATTAAATTTTCATATTTGATATTAAAGCCAGTCATAAGTAGGTGTGTTTATGTTTCTACAAACACATACCACAGACATGTAATTTAGGAATCACAAATACAACCTGTGAGATGGTGGAGAGGTGGCTCTGTTTTTTTTAAATTTAATTGTTGTTGTTATTAATAATCATTTCTATCTTTCTATCTGTCTATTTTTCTTTACCTTAAATGCAGTGCTGTGGAGAGACTTTGATATTGTAGCAATCACTTGTTTTGGAAAATGAGTAATTTAAGCCGTAGATACGTAAAAGCTGTGAAACACTGACAATTGGCATTGTGGCAGCCAATGGCTAGCAGGCTCTATAAACAAAGCATTATGATTTCATTGAATAATGTCATTGCCTAATCCCAGCAGATGTTATTGTGTTTAAGTAATTGCCTCTGTGGGGGTGTACAGTATATTCACCAATCAACGGTTAAATGTATGCCCATCAAGGACGCAAGCATGCTAAATAACGGAGAGAAGAAAATCCATCATTTCCAATCTCTGACTCTGATGATAAATCCACCAACTACAGTCGCTGCCTCTCTGTAAACTCAAATCGGCTGGATGAATATTTTGCTTGTTGAGAATATGATGCCTTTCTAGTAGTGTTAGCAACACAGTGACCACTACCAGTCTGGCTACTGCCAGGCTGTGACCACACATGTTAGTGTGTCAGGCCCCTTACAACAAGGCCACAAGGTAACAATAGCTACACCACAAGTCCCCTGCACCTAAACATGGCACAGGAACACCTGAGACCGCATGTGCCTGCTGCAATATTTCCACAAAAGTGGGACAGCCAAGAGTTTAACAAAGAGCTGCGGTCGAAGCCCACGAAGAGCTGCTCGTGTGCAGTGGATTGACTCTGACCATAGGCCCGAGGCATGGCATAATGTTTTTGACTATAAACTGGGATCCTGTTTGGCATAGTTAAAAGTTGTCAATTAACATGACCTATGTCATTTTTGAATGACCGTTACACAGTGCAATTTATTGTAGCTTAGTGAAAAGTTGTCTATTTCCAGTTCAATAATTGAATCAGGTTATATTATTACACAATTTCAGTCAGGCAACTCACATTTGTGTATTGAAATATTTGTCATAAATCTTTATTCCAGTTTGGTGCATTGAAATATTTCTATAAATATCTAATCAAGTTTGGCATCTAGGCTCTGACCCTATCCCTCCCCATGTAATACAACAGCATTTCAATAGCATAGAACTCTCCGGGAGTGATGAGAAAACACCTTGAAAGCCCCATCGGAGCCTGCAGGTGAGTGCTGTGGTAGTGATGGGGCTTAAAGAACAGGGAGCAACACTCACACAGAGTAGCAGAGGCACTGACAGGCAGAAAGGCTGATGTGAAGATCATGCGGTTTAAATAGACCGTCAAATTGGGAGGGTGTTCTGTAGATGAGAATGGGGTATGTTTATTGAGCGTACATAATTGTGCAGCTCGAGTTGACTGCCTGAACTAGCTCACAGGCTTCGCGCCATTTAATTCACAGCACAGGTTTCAGCAGCTCCTGTAAACTATGCTTTCTACTAAATTTTGTGGACCAGCTTTAGTGTAAATACTGCACGATCATATTTTTTGCCTAAGAGTGCATAGATAAAAAAAACAAAAAACGACACCACACTTGTGCTTATACACTAAATAAGATGCTAAAGAATATAAAATTGGTAAAATAGTTTCCAAAACAGTGTGGCCTCACTATGGTGACCAGACACCAAGATGCTCCATATTAATTAGTGAACTTTAAAGATTGTTTTGATGGTGAACCAGACCAGCAGTTTCCCTAACTGACTGCTTGCATCTTTACTAGTCTCTGCTCATCTGATTTTGCAGAAATAAGGTGAAAACTGGAATATGTTGACAGACTGGTCATAAAATGACAATTCGGCTTAAAAATTAGCCTATTTATCTCTTCCAATAATGTTGCTTTAAAGAAAAAACCTTTGATCAGTCCCATAAGCATCACAGACTGAAGTGTCTCCTGACTTAAGCATAAAGCTCACTGGAAATATCCCAAATTGCTTTAATCCTCAAACCGAAAAGTTGTTACATCAAAAAAACTTCCCAATTTCAGTGTATTTGTGTTTGTATTCATAAAGTTTTGGGGATCAAACACTCTTTTTTTGCTTTTAATCACTACTCATCGCTCTCACAAATTGCAAAGTAAAATATTCCTTTTAAGAATATATTTCCATCTTCCTGCTAGCAGACACACGGATGAGCAGAATAATATTTGTGCTCTCACTTCACACTGGTGTGTGTTTTTGTAAACTTACACATAATATTTGTATTCATAACGCTGCCAGTGGTTGGAGGCTCTGGTTTTTAAGCCATAGCGTTTCCAGGGAGGTGTTACAGAAACATTACCATAAAACCATAGGAGGCGTGCAGGTGCGTGTAACTGCCAGTGAGGGGAGGGAGAGCAAACAAAGTGAGGCAACTTTTTGTGGCATGATGCTTCCCACAAAAACACTCACAAATAAGACTGTACAAAATGCGTATTGTCCCAAATGTATCTTTCTGTACTGATGTGTCTCCACATCATCGCAGTGGGTGGGCGACATGCCTTCATGAATAGGTACCAGTAAAAAGAAAATGACTTAACCATAAACACTGTATTTTTAAAAATATGAATCATTGGCCTATACAAAAAAAGGAAAGTCTTTGTTGCTGCAAACAATTATTAGAAGAGCTTGCTTTTATGGCAGGAAGACACAATGTCAGCCACCTGACAAAGATCCTTCTTTTTTTTTTATAGTAAACACAGTCATTCATCTCAGCATGTTTTCCAGAGTGACAGGAAAGCTGAGATGTATTCAGACCACCCACTGACTCCTCTGGGCTTCACGGAGTCACATGGTCCATCCTTGATTCTTCACAAAGAAGAAGGGATTTGAAGGAGTGCAGAAATGAGAATTTAAAGGTCCACTGTGTAGACTTTAAGAATATCTACTTGCAAACATATAATATAATCTTCATAACTGTGTTTACATTAGTGTAAATCACCTTAAAAACAAACAAACAAACAAACAACGTAGGTATATGTGTATTTAGAGTTACATATTAGCAGGGCCCCTTCTACGGAGAGCACCATCTTGCGCCTTCATATTATTTATTATTATGGTAGCCGAGAACAGATAAAAGGTCTTCATGTTTGTATACTGTAGTGACATTGCAATACAACCAACAGAAGACTCACCTGAGTAAAAGGCGACAACGAAGAAGGAGTACAAGGCGTTCTTTTGTCAGCAGTCTGTTGGATGGCGGTGGCGAGTTTGTTTACCTAGGTTACTGTAAATGGAGGATCAGACACAGACCACCACCATTGCTCTCTTACATGCTTGGACTGGTAAGGGGCAATGCTCCATTGCATGCATTCTATAACCTCACCACTGGATACTGCTAATTTTCACACACTGGTTCTTTGAAAGCCAATAACACATGGAAATTTGTACGATACAAATAGATAAATGGCATTGCCATGCATAATTGTGAGCAACTACTAGAGGTTTTTTTTAGGATCTGTCTGACATCTCAAGGTCTTCAGTCCCCAGCCACTTTATTCCGTTGGTGCTGCATCCTTGTAGAACTGTACTGATGAATTGGTCACGCTGTATTGAACAATCCTCAATGTTTTCAAACAATTTTGAGAAAGAAGAGATGAGGTGGAAAAATACCATTTAAAAAAAAGGAGGCAATGGCATATAGCAAAAAAAAAAAGTGTTATACCATCCAAATGCTGCAAGCATGCTGCACGTCTGCATCTTTCTGTATGAGCTCACCTATTTAGGGGACATAAGCAGTCAGGCTCCATATTTGTTCACTCTGTTCCCCGATCACTGTCTGCTTCAGTGGCTCAGGCTGAGAAAAATTCCACAGTCTCTGCAGCAATCACTCGCTCCCCACTAAGCATTATATGACTGATTACACATCCTCTCCTGTTTGTCTGGATTGTGTTGGTCTCTCAGTTGGATACCTTGTTAGCCCTTTTCTTGTTGCAGCAATTTCCAATTGCTGGTTCTGATTACTTCATTCTTTGTTACTCTTCCTGATTGTCACCATTATCACTGTCCTTATCAGTGGAACTGCGGGACTGATAGTAATTGTAATTACCCACTTTATAGTTGAGTGTGTATGCCTTTGTGGGTCCTCCCATGGCTGTTTAATTAGCTGGGTAATCTTTTGTCTTTGGAAAAAAAAAACTAACCCATTACTTTTTCTTTTCGGAGGATACAGTGAGTTAATGAAGATTCTGAGACAGCCTTGTTTTCATAAACAAAGGAATTATGACTCACACTCACACAAAGAAAATAACAGCTTTCGGGTGATCGATACAGAGGATTATCTTTTGTCAAGCTTGAAACATCCAATTTTCACGAGAGGCTACAATACAGATGAAGAAACAGATAAATGTTTTTATATTTCATTTCTAATGCCAATTCAATTCAAAGAAGGTTTCAAGGAGCAACAAAGCAGAGATTAAAAGTTAAATGTTTGTACAGATATGAACACATGTAAAACACATTTCGTTCCAACAACGCAATTCTTTTTCCTCTTTTGGCTTTACCTAGCTTTTCTAAGAGCCGCCACAGCGAATCATCTCCCTCCATCTTTGCCTGTCCTCTACATCTTCTTCTCTCACACCAACTATCTGCATGTCCTCTCTCACCACTTGCATGAATCTCCCCTTTGGTCTTCCTCGGTGCCTCCTGCCTGGTAGCTCCTTCTTGTGGTGGCAGTCATTATTAACCTGGGCCCGATCTGGTATGAAATTCGTTTTTGTGATTTGCATGTTTGTTTTGGCTCAGTTTTTACACCGGATGCCCTTCCTGATGCAACCATCACCATTTATACTGGTTTGTGACCCCTAGTGGCTGTTTTGTAGTAAAAAAAAACATGGCGTCTGTAGTGCTCTTTCTTGGCATGAAACCATATTGCTGTTCACAAATCATCACTACTTCTTCTAGCCTTGCTTTCTTTCCCAAATCTTCTTTGTGTGGCTCATCAGCTTTATCCCCCTGTAGTTGCTACAACTCTGCATATCACCCTTGTTCTTAAAGATCAACGCCAGTACGCTTTTTCTCCATTCCTCAGGCATCTCCTCAATGTCCAAGATCATGATGAAAAGTTTCATCAAACACTTCCATACCTCTAGGACCAATTGTGTTGTTTTCATTAATAATTTGAGATGCAGATTTTTTCAATTAAAATGCTCCTCTACCTGTAAGTTATTTAATTTTTATTTCTACTGAGCACTTTAAGTACTGCATGTTCATTGTTATTTTTAGTTATAATGTTGGTTTCTGTAATAATATTTTTTTTTGTTGATGTTTTTACGACACACTTTACATTAGAAAAGAATGTTTTACTTAAATTTGCGATACAGCGGGAAAAGCCCCAAGGCACTGATGTAATGTTTTCAGTTATGGAGAGAATGAGAGGAAATGAATTGAAATCATACAATAAAGTGTGATTCATTACAACATGGGTGACGAAGCAGCCAATTTAACAAACTGTCTTTCCATTCTTCATCCTCTGTAAAGCTTTTCTCACTTCATCTTTACTAATCTTTGTAACTTCCTGTTCCACAGTTTCCACCTCCTCTACCCTTTTTTCCCTCAAATTTTTCGTCTTTCATCAGCTCCTTAAAATACTCCTTCCATCTTCTCAGCACACTCTCCTCACTTGTTATTACATTTCCATCCCTGTCCTTAATCCCCTGAACCTGCTGCACTTCCTTCCCAGCTCGATTCTTCTGTCTCGCCAGATGATACAGATCCTTTTCTCCCTCCTTAGTGTTGAACCTCTCATTCGGCTCGCCATACACCTTCTGTTTAGCCTTTGCCACCTCCCTGTCCGCCTCACATTTCATCTCCTTGTATTGTTGTTGATTCTTTCTGTTCTCTCACTATCCCATTTCTTCCCACCAACCTCTTCCTCTGAATACTCTCTTGTACTTCCTCATTCCACCACCACGTCTCCTCGTCGTCCTTCCTCTGTCCAGATGATAAACCAAACATTTCCCTACCTGTCTCTCTGATCACTGTTGCTGTAGTTACCCAGTCATCCGGCAGTTCTTTACAACCTCCTGTCTCAGCGTCTCCCTGAACTCCTCACAGCAGTCTTTCTTTTTCAGCTTCCACCATTTGATCCTCTGCTCAGGCTTTGCTCTCTTCCTCTTCCTCACCACCAGAGTCTTCTTAGACACGACCAACTGATGCTTTCTGGCTACACTCTCTCCTGTCACTACCTTGCAGTCTCCAATCTCTTTCAGGTTGCATCGTCCACACAAAATGTAAAAAAAAGTCCACCTGTCTGCTCCTTCCTCTGCTCTTATATGTCACCCTGTGTTCTCCCCTCTTGTGGAAGTAGGTATTCACCACAGCCATTTCCATTCTTTTGGCAAAATCCACCAACATCTGTCCTTCCAGGTTCCTTCCCTTTACACCAAACCTGTCCATCACCTCTTCATCACCTCTGTTCCCTTCACCAACATGCCCATTGAAGTCTGCTCCAATCACCACTCTCTCCTCCCTCGGAATACTCTCTACCACTTCATCTAACTCGCTCCAGAATATCTCTTTCTCTTCCACCTCACAGCCAACTTGAGGGGCATAACCACTGACAACAGTCATCATCATACCTTCAATTTCCAGCTTCATTCATGACCCTGTCCAACACTTTTCACCTCTACAGCATTCTTTACATACACCTCCTTCAGGATAGTGCCTATTCCATTTCTCCTTCTATCCACACCATGATAGAACAGTTTGAACCCTGCTCCAATGCTTCTGCACTTGCTACCCTTCCAACTGGTATTTTTCACATTCAAAACAACTACCTTTCTTCTCTGCATCATGTCAGCCAGCTCTCTACCTTTGTCTGTCATCCTGCCAACATTTACAATTCCCAATCTCAATCCTACACTCTTGACTTTCCTCTTCTCTCTCTGTCTCCTAACGCATTTGCCCTCTCTTATTTTTCGACTAACAATAGCCCAATTTCCGCTGGTACCCTGTTTCTCAACAGTACCGGTGGTGGCCATCGTTAATCCGGGCCCCGACCGATCCAGTATGGAACTCATTTTTGTGATTCGCATGTTTGATTTGGCTCTGTTTTCACAACGGATGGCCTTCCTGACATAACCCTCTTCATTGTGTTAGGAACTAGAACTACACTGGTTTGTGACCTCTAGTGGCTGGTTTGACTGGTCTGACTGGCTTCCTCTTATCTTCTTCTAATAAGAAGACAGAACAATCTCACACCGTTCCCACTATTTCCAGCATTTCCAGCTCACCTGAGCTAACAGTTGGCAAAACTACTAGTGCATCAGAAACATATGGATTATTGTGATTTTTTTAATCAGTTTAGTATATTATAGACTCATTAGATGTAAACTAAAATGTTTCAAGTATTTTACTATTTCAATCTTTTTTGTCCTTAATTTTAATCTTAGAATATACAAATATTTTACTGTAAATGTAGCTACAATTAACAAGAAAAGAATTTAAGTATATCACTCTGTCTAATGAATATAGAAAAGATGAAATGTGAATTTTTTGAAATACGTAAAAAAAAGTTTTCCAGAGTATTTTACATTATTGAGATGCACTCGCACTAGATAAACTAGCACTAGCCAAGCAATTACACAGTCCAAGATAACTATAGTAATGTGGGCTGCAGTTGGCAGTTACCCTGCTAATATATTGCATGTTGTGAGGCTTCAAATTTGACACTTTAAGGACGATAACAGAGTGCTAAAATGAGAGTATAAGTGTTTGTTTTTAAAAAAAAAAAATATTTAAAGAGACATAGCTGAACTCCAACTGATGTTTCTGGTTTGCTGTTTTTCACACAAATACAACAAAACATATTTCTAAAAATGTCCACGCAACTCCTATGATCCAAAGACAAAAGCGTATATAGAGGAAAAAAAGGAGGTCTGGTAAAGAGCAAGTCATGTGCAAAGATAAGGTTTATCTCTGTTCTCCTGTGCTGTTTCCCTTTAGTCCTTAGTCTGTACAACTGCACAGCAGAATTATTGTGATGAGGAAACAGGACAGAGATAACATAATGAGCTTCATAATTAGCCTCTGAGTAAGAGGGCTGAATGCTGGAGGTCAGGCCCGAAAGCTTTACTTCTGCCAGGTAAATGCGTGTGTGTGTGTGTGTGTGTGTGTGTGTGTGTGTGTGTGTGTGCGTGCGTGTGTGTGTGTGTGTGTGTGTGCGTGTGTGTGTGCGTGTGTGTGCGTGCGTGTGCTTATAATCGTGTTGTTGTACCACTAATTAGCTACCTTCGAATTTGTATGCAAATTATCAACAAATTACAAGTTAAACAAATACTGATCCTCATGAATTTACCAAGAGTAGTAATGTGTTTTTTTTTTTTTTTGCATTGCTAAATGAAACAGAGTTTTAATTGTTGCTGAAACAAAAGAATAACATCACAGTGTCCATGTTAATGTAAAGAGATGAGCTTAATCTATATCAGAACAACAGGATCCACTACATGACTAGGAAATGGACTCTGAGTTGGCCTTTAGGGGGCTGCTGTCAGCCATTGAGAACAGTTGGCAAGATGCACCAGTGCGAGGCAACCAATTTGGCAATGAGGCCGTACCAGTCTCATTGTGGAAATCAAAAAACACCTGCTGCCATCAAATTGTGGCACCGGTCCCCACAGTTTTTGCTCACAATACTTTCTTAGGCCAAGACCGCTTTCTCATTGATTTATTTAATTATATGTCCCTCATTTTCTTGAAAATGAACTTGGTCTTAATTTGGGATGTTGCAACTCTTTATGGTGAATGGGTTGTGATGTGGGTTATGGGTTATAATAGGTGAAGATGTTTTTGATGTTAAATGACAGTTGGTAATGTGGGCTCTAACCTGGCAGGATGGCTCGGTGGGGTACAGGCTATGAGAGCAGTAAAAATAATAGCCAGCACGGTCCGACACACACCTCGTGAATTTTCCTTACATTTTTATCACTCATTTCTCAAAAACTAACGTAAGATTTTGTGTACCCTGTTGTAAAGTGTGAGTTGTTAAACCAACTGAAACAATTTGTAGACTTCAAAATTAGACAACTCATATTCACAGAAATATTTGGATTAGGTTATAAAGTCTACCGACTGTTTTCAAATACATAAATTAATATTTAAAATTCAATATAAGCTCAATCACAAAATAATGAGGAAAAATTAGCCATTACATTATACTGCCAATTTCTCAACTGTTTGTATTTGGGTCTTTGGCATTAGTGTGCTGCAAAATCTTAGATTTTTGTTATGGGGTGTTGCTTTTCTCTCTCTAGAAATTGTACTTACTGTTATGTTTTAGTTAATATTCCTGTTATTGCTATACTGTATTTATATACTTTATTCTCATTTCTTTAGGGTTCCCCCAACTTTGCTTCTAGTGTCACCACGACACTTTTGGTTATTGTAAATGTCTTGACCGTTATTGTATGAATTGTCATGAAATTTGACCAGTGTTGTCCAAAAAAATGAATCTCAATTATCAATCCATTAGTGTGACTACTATTTTGACAATCTATCAGAGAGTTGTTGAGAAAGATGTTAGATGAATCAAGCAAATGATTTACAATGGAAAATATTATACCCAGTGAGCATCAGTAGTTTGGTATTGTCATTGTAACATGAACAATGTGACCATTTATTCCAAATCACTAATGATTGGTCCGTTGCTACTCAGCAGGGATAGATAGAGTAATTTGTTAGTGCCTTCCAAAAATGTTACAAATGACCAGTGGAAATGATTCTGCACAACAACTATATTGTTCGCTTTGTGTCACTGTTCTTTTATGTCATGGATTGTTTAGCTTTAGGCATAAAAATATGATTACAGTGTTGGTTGGAAACCAGTATTAACAGATGTCAGAAAGCTGGGCATAAACAATCCTCACAACAGTCACGTGGTTTACCCATGCAACAACCTGACACCTCCTTATAAGATTTTGTAATAAATGTTGGGGGTACTGTTGAGAAGTAAACACTCAGAACACTATTAAAGCTGCAGTCTGTGAGTTTGAGAGGAGAGAGGGCTCACACTGCAGACTTGCAGACTTGCGGTGCAATTTCGCTCTGCCTCCAACCCCTCCATGCAGGGATAATTGCCATGAACACAATCCGGGCCACATGGGACATTGTCAGATGCTCTGATTGGTTTTCTTGTGGGAAGGGACTTATGACTACAAATGGCAACAGGAGCAATAGGCAGGACCAGAAGCCAGATTTTTATTACGGGTTATCCATCTCATGTATTACTGCCAGAAAATAGTGATCATTTTAGCAGTTAAGACATAAAGTTATTTTTAGAAAAGTAAATGCTGCAGACCAAGTTTTTTGAAAGACCAAAAAACACTGAAAAGATTGAGGACACAAAGACCATGCCTGAAAGCACATACTATTTTTTGAGGATAGCATTTAAGCCCTCCAGTTCTATCCGCTTTCTCCTTGATTTGACACTCTCATGATGCTCAAGAAAAAGAGCACACTCAGACCATGGACCAGGAGCTTCTTTTCATCCTTCACAGAACAATCTATTCTAAGATTACTAACATCCTGAAGTCCTTGAGTCCTCTCCATCTCCCACGCTCTGACCCAGCCAGCAATCTCAAATGTACCGAATTATTCCAAATCCTTGGCACACCGACCATTTATCTTCCGACACTCCAATGTTGATGGTCCCTCACCCTCCCAGAACACCCGTGGAAGTTTCAATACCGAGGGACAACACTTCCCCCACACACCATTCACCTATCTGCTCCAGATCCACACATAGAAAAACGCCACCACTCTTGAAAATATCCAACTATACAGTTTCTCATTTAGGGAACTTCCCATTCCAGCACTGCTACAAGAATATTAAACTTAAGGCCACATCTGTGGCAACACTGTGACCTAACCAAGCATAGCCTCTTTTAAAGACAAACAAACTACCCAGGCACATACATTTATCCATCCCAGCATCCATTCCTCCTATCTCATATACATTATTTCTACTTCTTCTTCTTCTTGCTGTATGAACTCACGCTCTCTTTCTCACACAGTCACACTCGAAGTGGAGGTGCAGTAGGTAGCCCTAAAGTTTGACTGCAGCTCTGTCTCTCCTTCCTATCAAAGCTGGTGTCCCAACCCCTACACTCTCCTGAAACCCTGAGGGGAACACTCTACTGCTATTGATTCTTTATTCTTTTGTAATCTGAGTTCTGAACTAGCTTAAATTTAATGAGACTGATTTATGAGGATAATTTAATAATCCTGTAAAAAACCTTTAGACTAAGCCTAATTAAAAGACAAAAAGTCTATCAATCTCCTCTTTCTGAAGGGTGATCCACCGAGGTAAATTTAATGTGAGTTTAAATGTTATTTGATACAGTCATTCCTCTTTTGACAGCCAGAAGGCAGGACTATCAGTTTGCTCTTTCTTCTTAATTTTTACTTCGATATTTTAATGCCTGTTGAGCTGTTGCACTGTGCAGTGTTTGGCCGATTTACACCACATTGTCTACCACACCAATTCTCAAACTAGCATACCATTATTTTTGGCCATATTTATTTGGTGGTCAGTTAAGCCCCTTGAACAATCCTTGAATGTGACCTGCAGTCACAGCTGCACATCACTGAGCTGCTCCCTCAATAGTGTGACATGGTGGCATCTTATGTTTAATTTCCTCTTGTCTCTTCTTAACCCCCCAGACCCCCCTTCCCTGTATCCCCTGCAGTTCCTCATTAACCAACCTTAAATGTCCCCTTTTTTCCCTCTAAAGCTCCACCAGCAACCTTTTCTAGCATGGACAACACTGCACTGACCCAGGTGCACCCAATTTCACCCAGCAGACCCATGTCACCTAAGCTCAGGCAAGAGCAGTAACAAAATTGCCCTCACTCATTGAACCGTCTCGTGGAAGCAGAAGCAAGAATGACTTTTAAGTTTACAGTACAACAGTAGGACTAGTGATCATTTACAAATATGGGCTTACCCTTTGTCATTTGCAACTGAGCATAATTAATCACATTATGAAAAAACAACAGATATGACTGCTTCTCTATAAAGAATGACTAATCCAATGCTATTTATAGAATACACTATTGTTAATCTCTTCAAGCCCAGAATCTCACAGATGTTATAAGCATTATAAAATTGTTTCATTTTATATCATATATTTTATCATATACACAATGATAGTAAGTAAAGTACTCTTACAGGAAAACAGAAATTCTACTTAGGCACCGTCACTTGCATAAAAATGTACAAAGACAAAAGTAAGTCAAGTCAATCTAAATGTATCCTATCTAAAAATGACTGCATCGCACAAACAAAACCAGCGTCACTTAATGCCATCTCAACAATAGTAGAACAAGAACATACCACTGGGCTTCCGCTAGGCAACACAGTGGAAGCACATCTGTCATCTGTCTGAAATTGAATCTGTGAGGCTTGGTCTCCTCCACCTGCTCTTGGTTCAGCTTCTCTTCTTGACCATCTTCAGTGCATATTTTAACCAAATCTACTTGTCTGCTCCACTATTAGTTCACTAAGTGTCAGTCTTTCTCTGTACTTTTCAAAATTTTAAAAAATCTGTGAGAGAGACTTTGCTGACACAGCTTTAACAGGTATCTTCAGAAGTAACTGAAAGTTCTCACACACCTTACTGAAGAGAAAGTTAATTAGAAATGCATCAGATGTACAAATTACCGCTGAAAGACCCATCGTGAGAACTTAAGCATTTAGCATGTTGCCAAACCCAGCATCAACTGCCAGTCAAGGGTATTGTTTGATCTTGTTTGCATGCTTTCCGGGTGTTGTATTAAAATGCCATATGACTAGGGCACAAGTTGCATTTAAAAAAAAAAAAAAAAGTATGCTGAGGTAATAATACTAAGTGTAACCCAGAGTGACATCGTCTTTTCTTTAACACGCTGACTGCAGGGGTGAAGATCAACCCGTCAATCCTCTGATCAGAAAAACCACCCACTCTATCGGCCACCCCCTTGTAT
>KV751367.1:6335488-6353539 GCA_001698575.1 Mola mola | reverse complement strand
AACACATCACACCCAAATCTGTTCAGCCCCAGCAAAGGATAAAATAAAAATCATTAAACACCCAAAAAACACAAATCAACAGACAGATTACTTGATGTACATTAGCAAATCGGTGGTGGGTGATCTGAGTGTGTGTGGTCAGCTGGACTCTGATAGTGTGCAGTAGTGACACTACCCCCAGGCTAGTAGCTAGTAGTGTTCTCTGAATCAAATAGCTTTGGTTTTGCTTTTTAACTTATTTATTTAGAGCACTTATTGTAAATCCATACAAGCTGCGTTTTCTAGAACATTTATAGAAAGTTCAATCACAGCAGAACTTCCCGCTGAGGTCTGACAAAACTTCTATCTAAGCTAACGGAGAATATGTGTACAGATGCATGAAACACTTAGTCCTTCAGCTCGATGCTAGAATAATGTGAATTTCCACCAACGGAAATTAGCATCCCAACTGCAAAAATAGTATCTTAACAAGTGATCCATTTGAACTCACAAGCTTAACATAAAATGACACATGTGGCCATCTTGGTGACATATATTTTATATAAAAAAAACCTAATAGCTGCTGACTTCTCATCCCTTTCTTTCTACAACATATATTAAGCAAAGATATCAGACTTTTGAAAGGTATTTGATCCTACAGCAGACACCTTCAAGCAGGATTCAGAGGGCAAGTTTCATTGAAATATTTCTTGGTTGAAGCACCCTGAGGTGCCTCCTCCCGGAGGTTGTGAGAAGACTGTGCCTTGACTTGGGCGTTTCACTAGGGCAACAGGAAAAATGAGCGAGATGCTCTCACAAAGATAAGAGTTCAATCAGTGTGCTGGTTGCACAAGCAGGGAGTGTGCGTGCATGTGGAGCAGCTATTTTCAGGGATGAGCAAAACTAAAATGTAATCACTCTCTGAACATGACATGGTCCTGCATCCACTGAGTAAAAAAGAGGTGGAATATTACCTTTACGTTACAAGGGACATAATTAGAACCATAAAGTGATGTTGAGTTGAGAGAAAATTGTCTGCTTTTATTTCAGATGCCACCAGGTATTAACGGTCCTTTATTTCAAAATGTACTTAGACATGTTACTAAGTATTACTGTAAGTAACATATTATCAGCAATGTTTGCTCAAAGTATCGTAAATAAAAGTAGTAAATATTTTACTATTATCCTGTATTTGATGTTAGTCCGATACAATAAAAGTCTCTATTTTCCGCTTTATAAAGTAGGCTTTTCCAATTTAAGAGGATTTTTAAATGATTTATTTAGGAGTTAAGAAAATATTTGCCCACAAAATATTCCTTATCCCCTCATTTTATTCACAAAAATCACAATATTTGGAGATGCATAGCTTTTATTAATCAGCAACCCCCCTGGCTGTAGTAAGAGCACACTGTCTAGAGTGACAAAGCAGAAAGAGAAGAACGCTCCACAGGCTTGTAGCAGTGTGGCACTAAGGCTTCAAGCATCAAAAGTGGCTCCCAATGGGGGAAGGCAGCTCCACACTGCTTTCTGTTCTTAAATACAGATAGTTTGATTGTGCTCACTTATTTTTGGTTTTATTCCTATTATGTTTTAAACTAATTTATATGCTGACAGCGCAGTGCTGCAAACTTCTCTTCAGAGCTCCAAAGCCCTTGAACCGTTACCAGCCAGTGCAGTGTTTTCCCATTAATTACCAAGACTGTGGCAGCTTCAGCAAAGCATTGCTAGCTCCTAGTCATGCGCCTGCCCTTTGCTGTATGAACTCACGCTCTCTTTCTCACACAGTCACACTCGAAGTGGAGGTGCAGTAGGTAGCCCTAAAGGTTGACCGCAGCTCTGTCTCTCCTTCCTATCAAAGCTGGTGTCCCAACCACTGCACTCTCCTGAATTCTCCGTTATTCTTTTGTTATCTGAGTTCTGAACTAGCTTAAATTTAATGAGACTGATTTATGAGGATAATTTAATAATCCTGTAAAAAACCTTTAGACTAAGCCTAATTAAAAGACAAAAAAGTCTATCAATCTCCTCTTTCTGAAGGGTGATGCACCGAGGTAAATTTAATGTGAGTTTAAATGTTATTTGATACAGTCATTCCTCTTTTGACAGCCAGAAGGCAGGACTATCAGTTTGCTCTTTCTTCTTAATTTTTACCTCGATATTTTAATGCCCGTTGAGCTGTTGCACTGTGCAGCGTTTGACCGATTTACACCACATTGTCTACCACAGCATTTTTCAAATTAGCATACCATTATTTTTGGCCATATTTATTTAATATTCTTCTGTACACTTCTGAGAGCTCTTACAAACTTTCCCATACCACAGGTGTCTCAAATATTATTGCACTGTTTGTTTCTCTGTAGCCCGACCGACCTGAATAGTTTTTTTCTCAAAGAATTATGTATGTCATTCAAAATGACTAACAGAGGTCAGAGGATATGTGTGAAAAATATCCTCTGTAAAACTTTACAGTGTCAAGATGCTGTTTTCCAAATCTGTTCTGAAAATGTTTTCCTGGGTGACCTGACGTAGGTTTGTGATGACGACGTTGCTTCATATAAAACCTAACTGTCACAGACTCTGTTTACATTTTAAAGCCCATAATGAATATGGATGGAGCCAGATTGAAGCTGATTACTGGTGTCAATTGTTCTGGTCTCAGAGGCCTCTAAACGTGAGCTAACACAGATTCCAAGATGAACAAGCTAGTTTGATGATAATAAATCCTACAGTGAGATGGTGTATATTGTTTCATGATGGCCGAATCCAATGACCTATTGTGCTGTTAGATAGTCAACACCTGCTCGGTTAGCTGCACTATCTTTGTTTTTTTGCCATCATTGTACGCTATTTTTTGGTATTGATTAATCCCACATTGTCTGTATAGAGCATCATGGAAGTGCTTTAGTGCCTGTCAGCAATACATTACAACACAAAGCTCATAATGTTCATGGATTCAACTGGACAGTGCATTTTGAACTAAACATCCTGTATTATCCCTCTCAGCAGCTAATTGTTACATTTTTATTTCACATAGAGCATTTAAAATATTGAAAAGAACCCTGCTGTGGTATCATAAACCAGGGTATCTGTGTGGGCTTTCAGGGACAAGCCCACAGTGGTTTGAAAACTCCCATTGGCGTGACAGTCCCTCCAAAAAGCTATTTAGACTCCATATATGCCAACACACTCTGCAGTTTTGCTGTCTGCTTCTTTTATCCTCAGTCACAAGAAAGGGCAAGACAGGTTTATTGTGAATAAGAA
This sequence comes from Mola mola, assembly GCA_001698575.1. Lineage (NCBI taxonomy): Eukaryota > Metazoa > Chordata > Actinopteri > Tetraodontiformes > Molidae > Mola > Mola mola. The sequence continues at coordinate 6,350,299 of KV751367.1, read as the reverse complement.
AGAACTGGAAAAAAGGGGAGACTGACATGGAGCTATGAACATATTCACTTTGATAAAAGACACTGTGGCAATAAGTGGGAAGTCAAGAAAAGGCAAGTCGAAGATAGTAATGCTTGCCCACTCTAGTTGTACCACATGCAACTTACGTATGTACTCTCTTGTTCTTAAAAGGAAGCAATGCTACTCTTGGAATACCAGAAGATGACATCCTAAGCTGATGGGTGAAGATGATGACATCCACACAGCCTATATTGAATGACTTTATATAGAAAAAACATTGTGACTTTTTTTTTTTAAAGGAACGTTTATAAGACCGTGGCTAAATTTAAAATAGCCGCCAAAATAAACAGTTATTCACGCTCGTATCCAACTTGGCTCTCCAGCAGGCTGTGCTATTTTGGAATTTGACTGGACAAGAGCAGTATCCACAGAGTCCAGTAGAGAGTTCTGCCTGTACGGAAGAAAATATTTGGTCTATTTGGACCCTTCCAGCATTTGAGTTCATCTGTGGGAAAAGAATAATGCAAAACAGAAGCAGTCCCATCTTTAAAGCCAGATGGTTACAAAAAAGACAAATACTGATAGTACAAATTATATGTCAAGTTTAATGTCTGTTTCTGATTTGTGAATTCTGACTACAATATATACTGTTCTACGCTCAAACTTGCATGTTTATACGTACTATGAGTGTTCAAATTAAGTGGACAGCAGAACCATCTCTTCTGGCCGTGTTGCAACCGCTAAATAGCCCATTAGCTATTGGCCATAATCCCTGTGTGCACTGTCTGCTTTGCCAGATTGCCAACATTTTTTTTTTCTGTATTATAAAAGCAGGGTCTTTGAAATGGCAGCTGTTTCACCACCTTCCCTTTCTCCTGTCTTCTCTCATTCCTTTGCATCGATGCTATGCATCCCTGACTAAAAGCATGGTTTGAACAAAATGTTAACTTTATTCACAAAGGAATAGATCAAGAGTTTGACATCATTAGAGTCAAAGTTTGGTAACAATTTTATTCTGCCTCTGTAAGTGCGATGATTCATGGATGAAGTCCTGAGAAAGTTAATAAATGAGCCCGTTTTCTTTTCACTTCTGCTGTTTGATTTTGTTTGCATGAAAAGAGCTGCAAGATTGCAGACAGACTCAAGGGAGCGTTTCATTTTATATTTGCCTATTTTTACAAGAATCTGGTCTGTTTTGTGTTTTGGAATAGCTGAATAAGGTATTCAAAGAGATCCACATTTTGTACCAGGAGCTCACGATATTTTTCAGTGTAAAACATTAAACTAAGTACATTCTTTTTAATTTATCAGCAGGGGCCCAGTTTATATTTGTTAAACCTCAGAGCAAAATATAAAATGTGATTAGTGTCATGTTGAGTCATTGCAGCATGTTAGGTAAGATTATTTTTGCTCACCTCCAAAAATATTAAGTTGCCATTTGCTTCTGAATCTTTGTATAAGATGTTCGTGCTTTTGGGACCATTTGACAGCTACTAATCTCATGGTAGCTATGACACTCTCATAACTGATTATAAGTTGTATAACCAGTGTCCTGTTCATGGCTAAATTATTACAGTTGTAAAGTTAGCCTTCTGATGACCTGCCACATTTCTCTGCTGGTTTAAAAGCTTCTAATACCATTCGTTTGAATATTGTGCCCATTCTGTTAAAAATCATCGGTTGGTGTTTAATCACTGGCTGTACTATAAATTTGGATCAAACAATCCATTGTTTTGAAATGAAGCATTTGGAATTGGTGTACCATGTTGCTTTATAGGTAAGAGTGGTTGATAATGTCTTCCAAGTTCCAAGAACCAATTCAAATGTAATGAGATATCAGTTTCTGGGATTTTACTGTACTAGATTATTTGTGAATTGGTCTTGTTGTCTTGGTCTTGTCTTCTTTAAGGAGAACACACTAGCAGTAGTAAGTAGCCATGAATCTTGTCTGTCACACAAAATATTATTATCTAGTTTGAAGGCTTGTTAATGATTGCCACAAACCACCAAATAATATGTAACTTCACTTAAACACACTGATATGCAACAACTACATGCAGGAAAGGTCACTAATAGCCAAAGCAGAATTTTCATGTCTAGTTTAATGTAAGTGTTCGCAGTTGCAGCAATGTAGGTGAGCCCAGGTGTGAACCCAGACAGTGTGGCTACAGGTGGCAGTTCTACATGGTTCACTTTAATCGCAGTCAAAATCAGATACTGATTGAAACTTTGGGGCACAAGTAAGTTGTTCCAAGGGGGAAAACGGGGGATGACAGTCTATTACAATCTATGAAGGTTTAGCAGAAGTCCATGGCAAAAACCATGGAACTGATGCGACTGAGACTGTAGATCTGAACAAATTATGGCAAAAGTGATCAGAATCCCTTTACAGTAGAGAGCAACAAATCCAGTGAACGAGCGTGTCAGTGAGCAGCACACTGACTCTTTTTGATCTGAATGGACTAGAACCTCAATTAGTATCACTGAGCTCACCTGTTTTTACTCTACCGTTTCTTGGCAAAATGGCTGCCGTGAAAAAAGTCTATGACATCTATCATGATGAACAACTAGCAGCCAGCAGGCTGAAAAACTGACTGAGGGATGGCTAATTTTTGTAAAACTAATGGCACTTATGTTTTTTTCACAAATATTTGATGGGACTGATGCTCTGTTTACCACCATTACATGACGTATTAGCCTACATCCAAACATTGATGCAACAAAGCGTTGTGTCTGTGTGTATTCCTGCTCCTGCAAGCTGATTTCATCATGCATTTTCTAGAAAAGAAACCAGGAGAGAAATCGGATGTGTGACTTTTTTTTAGGTCTAATTAGAAGAGACACTTTATTAAGTAAATTAATATTAAAATGAAATATAAAATAAAACAAAAACATAGTTATTATTATCATTATTTTTACGTGGTTATTCTAATCATGATGTAAATGAAGGTTTATAGTGTGAAAAGAAACAAATGTAAAGTGTATTTCAAACTAGGCCTTATTGTATTACTTCGTGGCTTGGTCAAGTTGATATTTTAAATGACAAGACACATTTGTCAAAAGATTATGAATACTCATGCTGGATCTAAACATCTTTCCACTACACAGTGATACATATAAACAATGAAGAGACACCAAGATATGAATTTGAGCTTAAATGATGCATGCATATTGTACATATGTGTGTTGGGGGCAGATGTTCGAATTCTCCTCTGATTGCATGGATCACGGACTACCTGACGGGCAGACCGCAGTTTGTAAGATTACAGCACTATGTGTCTGTACGTCTGATCTGCAGCATCGGGGCCCCCCATGGAACTGTGCTGTCACCCTTCCTCTTCACCACCTACACTTCAGATTTTCAGTGCAGCACTGAGTCGTGTAACCAGCGGAAATTCCCAGATGACACGGCCATAGTCGGGTGTGTGGAGAATAGATGGGAAAATGAGTACAGGAACTTGGTGGACCGATTCGTGCATTGGTGTGGTGATAACCACCTGCAGCTGAACGTGATGAAGACGAAGGTGATGGTGGTGGACTTCAGGGGGAACAAGCCCCCTCCCTCTCCTCTCTGCATTAATGGGACTGATGTGGAAATTGTCCAGACCTACAGGTACCTGAGAATCCACCTGGACAACAAGCTGGAGTGGTCCACCAACACAGAGGTTGTGTACAAGAAGGGCCTGAGGCGGCTCTACTTCCTCAGGAGGCTCAGGTCCTTCAATGTATGCAAACAGATGCTCCTGATGTGTTATCAGTCTGTTGTGGCGAGCGCCATCTTCTTTGCTGTGGTGTGCTGGGGCACAGGCATCAAGGCAATGGACGCCAGCAGACTGAATAAATCGATCAGGAAAGCAGGTTCAGTTGTCGGCTCTCGGTTGGCCACCTTGGAGGAGGTGGTGCTAAAATAAAACGAAACGAAACGCTCTTTGAGATTATGGTTTGGTTCATGTCCTACCTGTTGTCACTGAGTTGTTGGATCTTCAATCCCGCTGCTACAAGGAACGACACAGGATGTCCTTCCTCCCCAGTGCAATTAGACGTTTCAACACCTCTGTTACTAGACACAAGACACTTTACCGGGTTAAATCATTCACCTCCTCCTACCTGCACTAAACTCTGCACTCTGCACAACATCTGTACATACTGTTAGAATTTTTACAACTGCCTGTACTGTTTATATTTTTGTATTTTTATTTTTATTTTATACTTTTTATACTTTTATACTTTATACTGTTAAATGTCCACTGGTCCTGTACCAGAACATTCTTGCTGCTGTGACAAATTAATTTCCCTACGGAGATTAATAAAGTCATCTCTATCTCTCTCTACATAGCCTGCAGAGCCTTCTACCTCCCTGCCAGCAACTGCCCCATCCTTTCACTCCCATTTCCCTAATACTGTCAGTCAGGCGTAGTCTTTGCTTACAGATGGCATGCTATTACCGTCAGTTGTCACGAAGTACCACATATCTCCTGCTTGATTTCCTTTGTCCTCTTTTGTGACAGCATTGTTGAAACACACACACTTCCCATAAAAGAAAAGAGTGGTTTTAAAAAAAAATATTTTGTTGCTCTCGTCATTGCTTCACTACCGCTAAAGGTCAGCTATGAGAGATCTGACAAGAGAAATAAAACTATATATATATAAAATGATAACCAACATTTGTTTTCTGCAGTATCCACAAAAGAGCCGGTGATGTTGTAAACGTGGGAGGTTTGAATAGGCCAGCCTGCTGTTTCATTATGAAATCAGGATCATCAACCTCAGGAGTGGCTTAACAAGGATGTTGCTGGTTAAGTTTTAGAACAGTCCAAGATAGTCGGTTAAGGCCAAGTCCAGCTGGACTGCCAATTATTAAGTCCTGTTCAGAATTTTAAAATATGCTGACAGAGCCAGCTACGCTACTATTTTTTGACATAGATACTGGTTGCATATACTTTTTTTACACCATTTATTTTTACAGCCTGTTTAAGAGAGGTTTGTTTTTTGCATTTTTATTTTATTTTCTTCAACTTATTAATGAAATGAGCATCCATTTGCTTGAAGACTTTTCCAAATATGTTCATATAGTTCTAATTAATTATAAATATTGATTTGTGGGAGCCTATTGATTTACAAGCCATTTCTACAGATTGTCTGAATTGTTTCATGACATTTTGTAGTGCAAACACTAAAGCTCCCAAATTCCTTGCAAATGTATGCTGAGAAAAATTATTCTAAAATTGGAATAGTTGCACTACTTGCCAGTGGAATCTTTCACAAAGTGGTGAACCCCATTTCACAAAGACTCAGCCTCGCTGGATGCTCTTTTTATACCCAATCATGTTACTCACCCATTACCATGTTCCAACAGGTGTTTTCTTTAAGCAATTCACAACCTTTCCAGTCAATTTTTGCTACTGTCCCAACTTTTTGAAATGTACTGCTGACATCAAATTCAAAATGGATATATGATTAAAAAAAAAAAAAGTTGTCTTTGTGCTTTTTTCAGTAAGTATTACGTTTCAAATTAGTTACCAAAAATTTGGCAAAAAAATCACATTCTGTTTCTATTTACGTTTTACACAGCATTCCAACTTTTTTTTAGTTTTAAATTATATACATTTTTGGTTTGCATAAAAAAAACCTTGAAATCAGAGCTGTCAAACTATATGAGGACTGCAGATTGTGGAAAACTTAAGGCAGGACTAAGGCAGAGCTGTGCTAGAGTTCCAGTATTTCTTGTGTTGTGTCTCCTACCTGTTGGATATTGAACTCTTCTGTAAGGGCTTCTGCTATAATTAAATGAGTTAATCCTTTGGAACTGACACTTTGCGTTTGCATTGAGTCCAAATCTCGGTCATTAAATGAAGAGGCTTAATCAAAGGGCAGAGCAGATCTAGGCTGAGGCGAAGAAGTTTCTCTGGAGGCTAAACAAAATTTCGGAACAACTGTGCAATCTGGCAGCCCGACTTCAGGCCTGGAATCCAGCGACAGAGCAGCAGGGTTATGAAGCTGGCAACAAGGCAGCTGGGAGGGGAACCAGGGAAACAGAGGGTTGAAAAGAAACAGTTGCAGTAGACTGCTGCCATACAGAATACTGAGGACTGCTGTAGTGACATCAGAACATTCGTAACTCAGTTACTTCAGGTGCTTCCACAAGAAAACTGAAAGCTACTTTTTACTGTATGTGAGTGGTTTACTGATAGAAAATTTCATTAACAAGTACTCAATCATTAGAAAAAAATGCTGTACTAACCATAGCAAGTACATACAGTATTCTTTCAACAACTATATCTGGTAGGCGGTAGTGACATAGCATTGATATTCCTTTGCCTTATTTCTATCTTCTTCTTCTTCTTTCGGCTTTACCTAACTTTTTCTAGGAGTCACCACAACAAATTATCATCTTCCATCTTTCCTGTCTTCTGCAGCTTCTTTTCTCGCAGCGACTATCTCCATATCCTCTCTCACTACATCCATAAATCTCTTCTTCAGTCTTCTTCTTTGCCTCCTGCATGGTAGCTTCATCTTCAGCATCCTTCTACCAATATATTCACTGTCCCTCCTCTGCACATGTCCAAACCAGCTCAATCTGGCCTATCGAAGTTTGTGTCCAAAACGTCCGATCTGTCACTCCTACAGCGCACCTCACCACTGTCATGCTGCTCACATACATATCCTGCACCAGTCTAACATATTTCTCTGCCACTCTAGACTCCCTCATACAGGACAGACAGATCCTCCCTTGGCACCCTGTCGTAGGTTTTCTCTAGATCCACAAAGACACAATGCAACTCTTTCTGACCTTCTCTATACTTCTCCATCAGCATTCTCAAAGCAAACATGGCATCTGTAGTGCTCTTTCTTGGCATGAAACCATACTGCTGCTCACAAATCATCACTTCTTCTCTTAGCTTTGCTTCCACTACTCGTTCCTAAATCTCCATTGTGTGGCTTATCAGCTTTATCCCTCTGTGGTTATTAAAACTCTGCACATCACCCTTGTCCTTAAAGATCAGCACCAATACGCTTTTCCTCCATTCCTCAGGCATCTTATCACAAATATCATGTTGAACAGTTTCATCAAAAACTCCACTGCCGTCTCATCAAAATATCAGTTTCATCAAAATACTCCTTCCATCTTCTCAGCACACTCTTAACACTTGATAGTACATTTCCATCCCTGTCCTTAATCCCCTGAACCTGCTGCACATCCTTCCCAGCTCGATCCTTCTGTCTCGCCAGTCAACACAGATCTTTTTCTCCTTCCTTAGTGTCCAACCTCTCATACAGCTCATCATACACCTTCTTTTTAGCCTTTGCCACTTCCCTCTTCACCTTACTTTGCATCTTTTTGTATTCATATTGACTCTCTTCCATTCTCACACTATCCCATTTCTTCCTCTGAATGCTCTCCTGTACTTCCTCATTCCACCACCAAGTCTCCTTATCATCCTTCCTCTGTCCAGATGACAAACCAAACACCTCCCTACCTGTCTCCCTGATCAGTGTTGCTGTAGTTACCCAGTCATCTGGCAGTTCTTCATGATCACCCAGAGCCTGTCTCAACCTCTCACTGAAGTCTTCACAGCTCTCTTAATTTTTCAGCTTCCACCATTTGATCCTCTGCTCTGCCTTTGCTCTCTTCCTCTTCCTCACCACCAGAGTCATCCGACACACTACGATGCTGTCTGGCTACACTCTTTGCGTTATATCTAGCTATCCTACTATAATGTTATTCATGTCTTTTGAGATTTTGCTCCTAAATTCATAATACCATTAACAATTCTGCAGTATCTACCAAATTTGTCACATCTTTCTCCCACAAGGAATTTTGCATCCTTGTGTCCGTCAAAGAGGCCGTAGGGGCGAGAAATCTGTCTCTTTGTCTGACACAGGTGGTAAAGATTAACCTGAACATTGATGGTGGAATATTCTTAACAGAATATATATATCTCGGATTTCTATCAGTTTACTGCAGAAAAGTGAGCCATTAATCCAAGAACACTAGGGCAAATCAGGGATGAAAGAGCTTTACAATGGATGTGGATCTCAGGCATGTTTTCGGTCATTTTCTTTTTCACCTCACAATGATATATTTTATTGTGAGGGGCGAGGTTGCAGTTACAAACATGATGTGCAAGAGCAATTTTCCACTGCCAGTGGACTCACATAATATGCCTTGTATAACAATCCCAGGACAAAAGGAGCAGAACATAGTCATTCATTTTTATTGGAAATCCCTTCAAGAAGTTTTCAAGTTGTCAATACGCTCGACAGAGACTGATGGAAGACACTATGGTTATCCTAAGGCCAGTCCTCTGCTTTATGAGTGACAGTGAGTGGAAATGGACTGCTCTTTTCTCAAGGATTCAAAAGGCTTGGATGTGTGATATGTATGTGGGATCATACAGCACATACAGCTGCTCTAGAACTCAACACCATGAATATAATAATCAGATTAAACACAAAGACTGCTGGAAACACACATAATCTAAATCAAAAACATCCTATCGATTCTACCAGTCCTGTACCGAACAGCAGACAGACAGAAGTTTTGGATTGGGTGATTTACGAAACAAAGAACCAGATATTTTCCGAATCCAAAACTATAGCTAATCATCAAGTGGCTTTAAACTCCAAATGAATGCTAACGCTGCTCTCTATCAGCTGGAAATGTAAATCGATGTTTGTTAACAATTTTGCCATATTGCATGCATCATTAGTTTATCAAGCAGAGCAGCAATACACTGTACACTGTGAAATTTCATTGTAAATATAGTGTCGATATGCAGTTCCTCATTATCACTCTATACTACACTCACATATTTGCCTGCCACTAGCATGGCCATGTTATGGCCATTTGGGATTTCTGCATCTTGGTAATTGCATCTCATTAGCCTTGTCTTTGCATTAAGGTGCTAAAACGTGTCACGAAAGCATCTATGAACTAATATTCATAAGGAAGGAAGGACTGGAGGAGAACGCACAAAGGGAGACAAGGTGGAGATTAAGAGAGTGACATGGGGGGAGGAGAAAATAGAGGATACAGAGACAAGTAATTTTAAAACTTAAGTTAATTTAAGCATAAAAATATTGTAAAAGAGTGCTTAGAAGTACTTTTACAGTACAATGAAACACAATTTGCATTGTTTCACTGACAGGTAATCTGCATTTATGAAGACAAACTGCTCTCTGCAATATGTTTTTATCATCCTGGTTAAATTTGTCATTGGTTAGTATAAGCATGTATATGTCCTAGGCACTACCTTTCTTTGGGCAATATTACTACATTTATTTGACAAATTCAGTTATCTGTGATGTTATATATTCAGTAGGTGCATGAATCATAATAAATAAATAAAATTTGATGTAATTTTGCAGACCCAAGGATTGTGCAGAGTAGTTAAAAGAACATCCGGACAGCAATGGAGCTCAAATACAATTCACGGGGAAGACAGTGAAAGTACTGTGTGGGGCTCCAGAGGCGTTTATAAAGGGTGGACCTGTAGTTGAAGTTGAAGATGATTGGTCTGTTTCCTGACATATATAATGTTTTAGGAACAGCAAGAGCATGGTTTAAGAGAGAATTTGGAAATACTACATTATCTGTTATTATCTGACTTTGATAGTGAAAAATCAAAAATACAGTGGAAAAATTGATACAAAAAGATATGGAGACAATGGGACAAGTAATTAGTAGGGCTGTCAAAGTTAACTAGTTAATAACACGTTTACAAAAACTTATTTTAATGCCATGCATTTAGAAGTTTTTTCATGAGCAATTAACACATGCACTCGGCACACCCTGTAGTTTGGGAAATCAGGAAGTAATGCAGTAGGACCATGGTAGACGGAAAGCAGAATTGGATAAAGCAAACTGTGTTTTCAATGGTGAGTTCAGCTTCAAAATCCTGGCAGAAGTTCTCTCCGAAGTCATTTGCATTTACTGTCGATGTATATTGAGTTACCTCGTCGATTCTCAAATACTGCTTGCTGGCCAAGCACACATTGGAGGCAAAGACCCCCCCCTCTCCGAAGACAAACAGTACTGGATAGTTTGCAACACAGATGCCTGGACAACCCTGCAAGCAAAAAAAAAATTCAACTACAGCTAAATGGGTGCTACAGCTTGCAAGCAGATTAACACTGAGGAGGATGAGGGTCTGCTTGAAATAATTCAAATTGCATACAGCAATTGCACATACGTATTGCTTTTGAGAGCCTCTGTAACCAACATACACAAATTGTATGATGACAACATTAAAGTGCAAGAGGCGTTGAGACAGAGAAACATGGTTACACTCACTGGTGACTACTGAACTTGTCTCAGTAATCACAGTCACCTCAAGGTCACAGCACATTATTTTGCACTTCAGTGGGAACTTCGGTTGCATGCTTTGACTGTTAAAAGACAGAGCTAGAGGTCAATGTGCTCATCTGCTGTTGCTTGTTGGGCTTGAGTGCCATGTTATGGTTCATCTCATTTTTTTGTTTTTTGTGTTTGAGGATTCAGTATAAAAATGAGAATATTCTAGACAATAATTTTAATTTGTTTTGGATTGTTGCAATAATAAAAAAAACATGCATTTGCATAAAACAAGCATATTGTCCACTTCCATGTTGATAAGAGTATTCAAATCTTAAAAATCCATCACTTTATGGCAGGTGCTGAACAGATGAAAAAATGTGCAGTTAACTTTCCATTAATTTCAAAGTAAATATGGACAATCATGTGATTCATTGAGATTAAATCTTGTAATCCACTGATAGTCCTTGTAATTAGTAAACAAAATGTAAAATAAGAAAAGAAATATGCATTAAAAGAAATATATCCGGAAATGTATCTGAAAACAAAGACTCCAAATAAGCAGCAAAGTCAATAAAGTTGCCGTCATGTTCTCTGAGTTATTCTCCATTGTGCTGGAACCCCAAATCCCCATGTGGCGCCCTACAAACTAAAGGACACTTCCTGATGACATAACTGTGGTGAGGCCTGGCTGGGCTTGGAACAGTATGAGTGTGGGTCAGCAGGGACTGAGGAGGTGGCCCAAGCATAATTCAGCACAGCATAAAGCAAATGGGATAAATGTGGGTGAGCCCCTAGTCCCCAAGTTTTTTATTACTAGTTTTGCTGGTACTCACTGTTGGGACCCGCACATCAGGTCAATCATCTGACATTCAAACTGACAAACATACCCTATTGTTCTGTGGAGGAACCTCCGACCCACAGTTTCACACTTTAGCGTCCACCCAAGGACTCCCTTGTGTATGAGAATCTCTCTCATACACACACATATGTACATACTTGTATATAAATGTGTGTACATTCTAGATTAGGCATTGTGTGTTTCTGTCTTGTTCATTCTTGAATAAATGCTTTTGGATTAAAATGTGTGTTGAATGTTGAAAAAGTGAATTTTGCCAACCATTACAGTGTAGAGTCTACACTGTCAAGAAATCTAACTAGTTTTTGATGAGGTAATTTTGGTCGTGATTACAATTACAAAATTAATTCCAAATTCACATTTTCGTACATTTCATGAAACTGATTAATCAAATTGGCCATCTTTTCCCTTCTTTAAGGGTGGTGCCCCGAGGTGATCCAATGCAAGTTAGATCCTATAACTCAATATAACTAATAGCTATTTTGCTTTAATATAGGTAATATAATATAAATATTTACTGATTATTATTGAGAGCCACAATTTAATCTTTTTGTTTTGCCCTGCGGCCCGACATCACCATTAAAGCAAAGACTCCTGCATGCATAGTAGTAGTCATAGTAGTGCTCCATACTTGAACAAACAGCTCTATACCTACACATGAAAACAGTACTGCAACAATCATCTGAATAAAATAATTTTAAACGAAAACAAAACAGAAAAATCAACAAAAACATAACATGGCTCCTTAAAGCTTTTATGCTGTAATGTAAACCTCCAGAAGCTCCATGTAGTATTGGCTCGAAATACATTTGCTCATGACTGATGGTTTTTCAGGTAAATTTCAATCATTCTATCATCCGTTCGACAACTTACTGGCCAGTTATAGTTTTAAATAAAAGAAAAGGTCTTGATTATCTCTCATAAATATTCAGGCAAGCTTTAACTTCAGTGGTAAACTTCACTTTTATTTTGACAGAAGAGGTAGGGACTTAACTGTGCAACAGTCACACAGTGTACACGCAGGCAGAGGTCATAAACTGCACGAGACACTCAAATATTCTAACATAAAAAAAAAAAACAAACAACAACAAAAAAAACCCCCGATAACCATCACCAGAACATGTGAAACAGAACACCAACATCAATTACTGCACACGGAACACTGGAACAACTTAGAACATATCAACACAGTTTTTGTCTGACTTTAATCCCGAAAATACAGGAAGTCCAAGGCATGATGGGAAAATTCCACCCACCTATCCCCCAACACGCTACAATATGTTTGACTGGCAACCAGACATAAATCAAAACCCTTGTTTTCATGAATTCATCGGATTTAAACATTTTAACTAGGTGCTAAATGTAGGGAAGAAGAGCATCTAATCCTGGTGTCACAGATCTGGACCTACAGTAGACTCAGTAAAACCACCAGCAAGCAAATGCAATGGTCTGTGACACATACTGATCACTTTAATGGGTTCTAGCACTTAACAGACTAAAGGCTCATCCTCTATATATGGATGAAGATTTTCGTTCGAAAGACTTTAAGCTTTTATTCATTTGTGAATTATGTAATATAAAGTTAAACCAGCAGTATATCTTGTAGTCACCTCCCCAAACAAATTAAATTTTTGGGAATATAATGTAAGACAAATGCATCATTGCCCTGTAGCCATTCTATTAAAAACACAAGCAACAGAGATTGACCAAAGCTGCAAGAAACTTTTTGCAGAGTATCTTATGACTTGTGCTGAACGAAAATAACTTCCCGAATAGATCTGTTTTTATTATGCCCACTTAACATCCTTCAGCAGTCAGTTCTTTGAATAATGGCTACAGTACACACTAAATGAGAACTGATAATTTTGCCCTTCTTTAATTACAAGAGCAAACACCACCCACACAGATAATCGGGTCTAATGATTGTCTCATTTGATGAATTAATTCAAATTGAACAAAAATAAGCAGTTTGGGATTGAAGCATCACAGACTCATTACGACATGTCTATGAAATCTTAAAAACACACTTTCAGACAGCAGTACAAAACATTAGGTGATTAAAGCAGAATGATCTATCTATCACCTGTCATCTAAATGCAGTTTGACTTTTTTATTGAAGTGCTTATAGGTCATAGTTATCGGTTAGTATATGGATTGAATCAGGGCCATCACAGGGGGGTACGAGGCCCTATGTGAACGTGATGTGCAAGGACATCGGTTACTCGTAGCACATGGCTAACTCTAGCTAATTCCACTACACGTAAAATCTGCAAATATTTAAAAAAAAATGGACCTATACGATATTATCATGCACATAACTGTGACTTTTTACTATTATAGTCTTTCAGTGGAAATCAACCGAAATCGTCAATCCGCTAGTTCAACATGTTTAAATATGACATTATATTTTTAGCTTTAGTTGTTCCCTTTGCAATTATCACTCTGAGTATCCTCAACTCGAGGAAAAGGTCCTTTGAGTTTTCACATGTTGCACACAAAATAAATATGATTTTAGAAACACTTTTATATAAGAAGAATATAAAATATACAGTACAAATATGGAGTATGTCTCCACTGCATTGCATCTGTCTCCTTTTCTTTTTGTCATTTGGTTTTTCTGCGTTTTTCCTCTTCTCCTTCCCTGAATCATCCGGCCCATCACCATAAAAACCAGCAGGAGAAGAGGAATTCTGATATCCCATTTTCTATGATTACAGCTACTTCATGTCCTCCATTTTCAAATCCAAACGCAGGCCCAAATTTCTCTTGAACACCGAGCACCAACAACCTCAAAATATTGGAAAATCCTGTGAATTAATTAGTTTTTATTTATATAGAGTAAAGAAAACAAAACATAAAGTAAACATTTCTGAAAATAACCTCTCTGATACAATAGTGCAATGCTTAATCTAAATTTATGATCATCAATATAGGGGTTACTTACCTCATGTTATGATTTAAATAATCTGGCAAAATATCTCAGAAATGAGATAAAAGGGTGGGGGAAGAAACAACATTACTCTAATGGTTATGGTTTCACATGAAATATTAAATGCAGTTGTAACTTTCAGTTGTAGTGATTTAATTGCTCCTGCTTAGCTCTTGGTCCCTGATTTGTTATTGATCTCACAGATAAGTTCTGATTTGAGTACGTTTTTTTTTTCCCCTCAAAATTCCAATGCTGGATGCTTCTGTTAACACAGGTTCATGTTTAGGGCCCCAAAACAAAATCTCACATTGCTGGAGAGAAGCTTCATTTTTTATTAAAGCATAAGAACATGCCAAAATGTACCTCTGGATACACTATCACAGGTTTATATTCTATTCTTTTTAGGAGGGAAATCAACTTCTTAAGAAACAATTCAAACCAAATTACTGCCTAACCTTGTTTAGTGTTAGTTGTTTGTTTAGTGTTGTGCTTTTTGTAATAATCCGCAAGAGTATGAGTTAAACAGAGGTAAGGATGTCCTGGTGATTGATTAATAGATATCCGATATCTAAAAAGAGACTGTACATGTTAGGACAATAGGCAGTGAACATTTCCACAACAACATCAAAGTTCAATGCAATATTAAATTTTGTCTGGCTTCTGGGCCACCCATGTCTCCGAGTCTGGTTAGTAGGATTGTGTTCACTTATTGACTCTCTCCTGCTGGAA
>KV751367.1:6321926-6335447 GCA_001698575.1 Mola mola | reverse complement strand
GAGCAGCATGCAGCATCCAGATTGGCTGAAAATTACATCAATGTAACAGGTACCTGACACACGACTGACTTGTTAGGTTATAACCCCGCCACATCCAACTGAAAACAGAAAGGCATGATTTAAAACAATGGTGATGTGCAACCAACAGCTCACTTGGGCAGATTCAAAGATACACAGCAGTTGTCTGACATCTTGTTACTATTCTAAAAGTATAAAATAATAAAATATGAATATTTGAGAGTCAAAGAGATGTTAGAGGGTTGTTAAGCTGTACGGAGCAAATTAGGTCAGATAGGAAGTGAGATACAAGGATGGCATAGCAAATTTGGTCAATTTCCAGAATAAAAGAAATTACGCAGATTCTAGTTCGTGTTTAACTTTTAAAAAACAAACAAAAAGGAGCCAATTTACTGTATGGCCTACTCACCCAGTGGGTGGAAGCAGCTTGGAGGACCGCACAAAACATAAAAAACAACATCATAGAAACATTCCTGGTGAAGTACAGCAGTTTGAAGTATCTCTGGCCAGTCACTCGATTGTCTTTCTGCCCACAGGATAAGTGTTTAAAAAGGCAGATTCAACCTAAAATATAAGATAGATATGTTCTCTTTTTGAGTTGTTTCTTGTTATGTTATTTCCTTCATCAGAGATATATTTTAAAATCTCATAGCAGACTCCACAGCTTTTTTTCTGTGATGCAATCCTGACCTGCATCTCACAGTTTTGAAGTTTTCTTCACCTTGTCTGCAGTTTGCAGTTACTCACACCTCTTACTCATCTGGAGATGAAGCTTCCCGTTGTTAGATGATATAAAAAAAAAAAATAAAAAAAAAGCCCAAGACTAGAAGTCATTTAAGGTGGCTTAGAATGGATGGACACTTATAACCTTACAGGTTAAGATTTCTACTATTTCTATTATTTAAAAAAAAATCACTTTAGTGTGCAGATTGACATTTCCCATCAATCCTCCATCATCATCCATATACTTGCAGAGGTAACCAGAGACAAATGATGCAGAGCCAATGAATCAAATTAGTCCAGGAGCACTGAAAGAGCAGCTGAAGTTTTGAAATTTTAGGTCAATATGCACATATTTCCATTGATAAAAAAGGGTCCAGTTACATGAGAGACTGGGGAGGGAAACGTTTTTATTACTTACTAAGTCGACAGTGGTGGAGTCCTGTTAGTGATGTGAAGGACTGAACCCTGAAAAAGTAAAGTGACAGTAAAGTCTCCCAGTAGATCATATGGTCAAGGTGTTTCAGCTGAAGGCAACTGGACTTCTTATAGTTCCTTGAAGACGTTTTGCCTCTCATCCAAGAGGCTTCTTCAGTTCTGGATGACTGAGAATCTCCACAGACGTAATATGGTCAAATTGGTTTGTTGTGCATTTAAAGACTGTGTATGGAATGAAAATCACATTTCTAACCTTCTTAAGATGGCTATGTGGAGTTTTAATACACTTTGGCAAACATCATATCCAAAATAAGCAGTCAACATCATGGCTGACAATTTCTTCATTCGTTCTGCATTCCACCCAGCCTGGGTCTTTTACATAGAAAACCTGACGAACCAATCCTGATGAACTATGGGGGTGGGGCTTAATATTGCAAAAACAATACTTACCATTACCGCAACTGTCTTAAGTACAATGGCCAATCAATGGACACAAAGAAATGGGAAAACAGTAGTTAGAGAATGTTTTACATCCACAGAGCCAGCCTGTTATTTAGAGATGGTACATTTGGTGGCTGCAGATTGTCATGAATGGAAATGCATTGTGTATCCATTGTCTCTCCTCTGAAGTGGCCCCACACACCAGAAGAAAGATAAGATTGCTAATTGGAAAGTTTTTGAACCATTCTTATGCACCCTTAATGGTATTTATTGTACCATTTTCATCACCTCATCTTAAAAGCAAATTGTTCATAAATACTGGGAGCACTTAAAGTCAGGTGTGTATTTGATACTGTGAGTAGCGGCTCGCACAGGTTGGAGTGTGTATGTACAAATGTCTCTGTGTTGAAAATGCAAGGACCTCTGTGTGTTTACCTGTTCATTTAAGTGGCTTTCTGTCATTCTCTCTCTCAAAAACACAAAGTAAACAGTGGCACACACGCAGTTGACCATATAGATGGCAAAGACACAACAGTACACAATTATCTTTGTACTGCTGTTTGCGGGACCTTGGTTCACTCCACGACCCTTAATCCTATCCTTATCCCTAATTTATATTTGACCACAAATTCTAATCCTAAACTAGTGGAGGGACACGAGTAAATAGGAAAATTCAAGGTTTAACACATACAAAAAAGTCTCCAAAATTGGTATGCAAATTAAAATAAACAGAGGGAACCTCACTTAGACTAGCAATGGTCTCTGCTGTGGTTGCTCCCTGCTCTCTAATATAGTATTATGAATGCCCTTGCAAAATAGGTCCTCAAATTGCCTGGGACTGCTCAGTAGGACTCGTTTTAAACAAGGCTATTAATCTAGTAAGAAATACAGCATGTACATAAAGCTGCTTTCTGAGCAATTATTCAGATAACTTTATTGGGAGTGTGTTATTATTTGATCAGT
Source organism: Mola mola (assembly GCA_001698575.1). Taxonomy (NCBI): domain Eukaryota; kingdom Metazoa; phylum Chordata; class Actinopteri; order Tetraodontiformes; family Molidae; genus Mola; species Mola mola. The sequence continues at coordinate 6,332,867 of KV751367.1, read as the reverse complement.
GGCATCAAATAGTTTGTCGCTGACTTTATTAACTTTGTCCTGTCTTCTAATGTTGTTCCTACTTATGCGAAGAACATCAGGCAAACTGAACTATAGTATTTGGTTCCAGTGTTTTTTGCATGTATTGTCACATGGCACTGAGGAGCATTCATAGCTGACCAAATGATTTTTCTATTTAAATCCATAAATTCTACCCATGAGATAAACATCAAAATCCTAGCTTGCAGATACGTGCACAATGACGTCAGTGTTGTTGATTTTCTTTGTCTTGTATTTTGTGTGCGACAATAGGTGCTTAGACCAGAATAGATACATGTATACACACACACACACACAGTGTATAGTTAGGCTTGTTTGGCTGCTGAAGAGGTCTACACATGTGGAATGGTTGTGAGAGTGCAGAGCTGTTGGCTGCTGCCTGCCTTTGCCATTACAATTTACTAGATTAACACACCATAAGACAGCCCCATGGACACCTGGGCTGCAATGAAGTCATAGTCCATATGGCCCCACTACATCTTCAATCTCTTCCACTCCCCTAAACACACAGATACAAGGACTTATCTTTTATTTAGTGTGCTTTTCTCCTTCCCTACCTTCTGTAATTCTCCTGCATTGTGTTTTTCAGCTTTAAGACGCCTTCCACCAATTCTCTTTACCTGTAGCTAGAGCTGTCTGCTCCTCGGCACACACTGATGGAGGCATACTGTAGTTTTAAATGGATTGTGGTAATTTATAATGGTGATTACTGAGCACAGTGCCTCTTGAAGTTAATTCCCTGGTGCAATGTGCAACGATTACATTGCCCATTTGAAGAACATGAAAGATGGTGCCATCGGTTCAAGAGAAGCCGAGGGAACAAGGCGGAGGTGGAAAATAAGAGCTGGAGTCTGTCCCAGGAATTTTCTTGTAAATGTGTGACAGTGCAATGCAACATATGGCAGATTAAACATTTAATTCAGACCCAAATCCGACACATCGTGAGCTAAAAGCCTCTCTGTCCTCATCCCTCTCTGTGCATTGACTCTACTGCAACCATTAGAGAAGCAGATGATGTGCGAGGATATCAGTGAGAGAGTGCCGAGAGTGAAGGTAGACAAGGCCATTTAGGGATGTCGATGTGCAGTGAATACTTCCAATCCAACCATCCTGCCTTGTGGATTTCAGAGCAGCAAGTGCTGAGCTGCTTTTTCTTAATAGGCCCTGACAGAGATGAAAACAAACATATTTAAGAGCTGAAGGATCAGTCAATATTTTGATTGATCTGGTGTGAACAGCATGCACAAAATGAATTTAGTCGATCATATAATCTGAAAGATTAAGATCTGTGAAAGACAGACACACTTATTGAATGTATCTTTGCTTACTGTCAGTCTATCAATCCATGCTTAAATGAGTTACATGATGTGTCTCGGCAGTGTGAAAAACTAAAAAAGTGAAAACAATATGAAGATTTTGCCTGACAGCAGATGCCTAGAAGGAAGGTGTGATAAGCAGAGGGGGGATATAATTCAAGAGGGAAGGCCACTTTTTCACCAGTAGGGCATTTTTTTTATTTTTTATTGAAGGGTATCGAGGCTGTACATGATTTATTTTTTTTTTCTTTTTGATATGAGAAAATTTAAAGAATCTGTTACTCAAAGTATTAGAACCCTTTATTAAACATTGTTAACACGTCACGATAAATATAGGTAACTTGTTAAGTCACATTTAGGAAGAGGTTTAGGATCACATACTGTCACAGGTCACAGAAATGGGACCCCAATGCAGAAACAGATCAGGTTAAACCAAGTCTTTATTTACAGAAAACAAAGTCCAACAGAAATAGTCCGTGAAGATACCGGTAACAATACGCAAAGTACAACCAAAAAAACAGTCACGAGAGACAAGGAAATAACAGGAATAAACGCGAGAGATCACCGAACAGGCAGGATACTCTGGCACTGAAGATAAGTCCAAGGAGGGTATATATTATGGGTTTATTGCCAGTAAATGCAGGGCAGGTGTTCCTCGTCAGCCATGGGAGGAGGAGAGCAGAAACGCCCACTGGGAAAAAACACAGGGAGGAGGGGCAGGGGAAGCAGGAGCACAGAGAGCAACAGGACAGGCAAAACAAAACAGCAAGCAAAAACAGAAACCATGACAACATACCATGCTATTTTGACATATTACAATTAAGTAAAGGCTACAAAAAAGGCTGCCACACTGAAGGGATTCTTCATTCTTCCATCTCTGGGAGAAAACAAAATATGTGTTTAATGCAGAATTATAGGCCACTTAATAGAAATTTTAAAACAAGGTTTAACATCTTATTAGTGCAGTTTTATTCTGAGACAGATGTAAAGATCATGTTACGTATTTACGTATTCTATAATTCCAGATATGTTTGTGATTGTTTCCGGTGGAGAAGTAGCAATTTACACAAACACTGTAGCGTGTTCTCACAACTCCACCAACACACAGACACACACAATGTGTCTCTGTCCCTGTGTCTGTTTTGTTCACTTTCCTTTTGATGTTTATAAAGTTGTTCATAAACAGAAAACTCATACTCTGTCATTTTCAACCTGCAATTGCAATTTTATAGTAGCAGGTGAGCTTGCTGTTAATAGATCAAGTTCGTGCAATTTAAAGCTTTAAACATTACTGTAGCCCATAACTATTTGGACAGTGACACTATTTTTTATTATGTTGCCTCTGTTAGACACAAAAATGGATTTGAAAAAATGTGAAATGTAAACTTTCCGCTTTATTTATTTATTTATTTATTTATTTATTTGGGTATCCGAAAAGTATTGCATTAACTATTTTGGAATTACAGCCATTTTTGCACAAAGTCACCCATTTTCAGAACCTCAAAAGTATTTGAACAGTTCAGTGACATGCAGTGTCATGAACAGCTGTGGTCTATTCGATCATTATCTCATGACAAATTAAGCAGATTAAAGGTCTGGAGTTGATTCCAAGGCTTAAAAAACAAAATAAACTAAAAATGTAGCCAAAACATTAGGAGAAGCCAACAGTTTGGTACAGACTTGGGTACAGACTCTAATCCAACTGTCCACTCTTCTCCATCTTCTGCACTGTCATTGTCACTGTCTGTCATTTACATAAATCCAATCCATTTGTCCTATTTCCCCTTCCTCAACAGTCCACAAACTGTAACAGACATGTCCTAAAAGACAATTGGTGGCTCTCTCATGCACATTTTATGGCAAGTCATGTAAATGTTGTGCTCTGTAAGTGACAATGTTTGTACAGAATCTTACTGAACACGAGATGACAGCCAAATGTAGGCAGCAGAAGCAATAATGTTCTGTTCCAGTTCATGGTGAACCTTTTCTAATTTAAATCCAACGGTTATGAGCAACATTTAAATTAGTTACATAGACCAATATTCATTGTGTTTAGGTGTCTGCTAACTGAGGGAAATTACGAATTGCTGCAAGTCTCTAAATTTTAAAAAGTTCTTTGGTGCTGCGTTGGTAGTAGTAGTTTATTGTGCTATTTGAGCTTTTTTTTCTAAGCTATAGAAATGAGACAAAAAGACATTGAATGGAGAAAAATGGCAAAGTGTGGTGACATTTACTGTGACTGTAAGTTTGTCACTTCTTTCACATTGTGAGGGTCAATATAATGTATTTAGACAAAAGAGTTTTAAATGTAGTTGTGCATTGTGTGCTAATATGTCCTATTTCATTCACACTTGTTCTACATATGAAATGATGTTTTACCTCTTTGCTCTCTGTAGCTCTTCATTAAAAAGATATGTTGCATTTTAATTTTTGTGAGCTTAGCTGAGTATATGGGAGGATAAATAATGTTCCTAAACAGTATTCAAGCATGTGCAGCCTCTCTCGGTCTGTAAGTACTTGAGTCTTCTCAGTTCTTAAAAATAACTTTTTATTTTTTTCATTATTTTTGTAAGCTAATATCATTGCACAGCTTGGAGAGCTGAGATTAATTACGTAATGCTAACATGGAAATAAACCTTTTTTCAAACAACTCTTATGAAATTCTAATGACCACGATTATGTCCTTCTTCATTTAGCATGCTTTCATGAGGGATTTATTTCACTGCTAATTTCAGATTTTAATGTTGTTTTGTGCTAATTGTTGTTTAAAGGATCAAATAAAGGCGCACAAAAGTCTTTGTATTTTGAGGACACACATAAATAATAGAGATGAGCTTATTATAGAAAAGGTCTAATTATGAAATAAATCTTGCAGTGTAATGATATGTCATAGGTTTAAATGAAAGAGGGTGGAAGGATGGCTGACAGGATGGATCATGCAGTCTCTCAAATGGTTTAGTAATTGAACGCTGTGCTTAGAATTACCTGGCAGTGGTGTGCTGTGGAGTTTTCTATCTCACACACTTAGCTGCACTACCACAGAACACATTAGTGTGTGCAGACAGGCACACAGGCAGATACTAGACTTGTTCTGGACTCCCAGGTTGTAGTTCCCTTAATTGGGGGTGAAATGTATCTTTCCCCTCTGCTGTGAATGTAAATGAGCTGAGCCGTGTAACAAGTACTTTGTGTCTCCAACTCTTTATCTGTGAACAGACGATGTGTGGCTATACTGTATGATTGTGCAAATGATTCTTTTTCTTCTTCTATCACAATTCTATCACAGTACATCACACTGAATAAAATTTGGGAATAAAAGGTTTTCATTTGGAGATGATGAATGGGAAGTTGCTTCCTAACCTCTTTAGAGTCACATGACCCTGTCCGGTGCTTTGTGGGCAGAATAACTATGATTGACGCCACATCTGGAACATGAATATGCACAGGTAGCTGACGTTCATTTAGTTTTTACTGATTTTTCCACAGTTTAAATATATTTCTGTATTTGTTTTCAATTTTAGAGACTAGAGGAAAAATGAATTTCTTGCCTAAATTGAAATATTAATAAATCCACGTTTATAATGATACTGAATCTGCTGCTATAGCCTAACTTCAATTAAAAAAAATAACAAATTGAGCTTTTTCATACGCCTGAGAATCCCTCAGTTTTTCTTCTGATGAGCCTGACTGGCATTTACTAAGGCATCCAGTGTCCGGTCTCTGCACATGAGTGACATTATTTCCAAGACATACATACTAGCACCAGTTCTATCCTCTTTCATGTCTCCTCGATAAACTCCCTTTCTGCCAAGCAGTATGGTTCCGTACTGTATGCATTTTTTCCATTTCCATTGTCAAAAGCTGTGAATCGTGTCCTTAAAAAGCACACAGTTCCGGGCCAGTTTTAGCCACCCTTTGCTTGAGGTACCTACTACAGCTAAACCGTACCATAAAGGGAAGGGCCCGGGCCAAATGCATTCCGCTGATTGGTCAACAGCATAATCACTTCCCTGCGATAGTTAGGCCATCTTTCTTCCTAGCGGTGTGCAGCCTTTTCTCTGACAGAGCCTGTCTACTTCGTGTGATTAACGGCCATATGACAACAATTATGCTGGATTACCTCCAGCGTTTCCTTTATTTATTGTTATGCTTTCTTCGTCGACTTTATTAGAGAGATACACTGTGTTGGGTTTCCATAATGTCACGCTACTTATGTAGCTGGTGTGTTCAGGCTATCCCACCTACCAGGTAATGGTTGTTCGCCGGTGGAAAGGTGCCTCTAATGAGTTTACCATTCCCATGTGTACTGTACGGACCTAAACTAAACCATACTGCTTGGTGGAAAAGTGGCTCTATACTAAATATCAAATATATAACCTTTTTTTCTTCCTGTGCTATTGTAGATGGCAGTTTGAGAAAAGTTTAAGTTTGCAACAATGGTACCAACAGATAAAATAAAGTTAAAAAATGAGAGAAGGAATAGATAAATGTATAAAAGGGAGCTGATATAGATACAATTTGGATGTGGATGTAGAGTCAGGAGAGGAAAGCAAGGCTGCTTTATTATAGAGTTTAACCTTGCTGTTGAATTTGAACTGGAGATGGGTGTAGATAAAAGAGATGTTGGGTTTTCTGAGATCATCAGTGCAGAGAAGTCACATTTTGGATGTGATTTTCTCACCAAACAAGACTTTTCTTGTCTCCTGTAAGCACATTCTTTCTTCAACTGGCTTTATAGATGCAGCCATGTTGGTTGGTTGGTTTCAGAAGTTAAATATTTTGAGGAGAGTGGAGCTCCAAGGGGGACCTTGGACCTGCATGCCTATCTACAGCACATCATGTTTATGAGCTAAACATAATGAAAGGAATGACAATGCTAAAAAACAAGTTTAAACACGGCTATCCCTTCTGGCTCTTCAGATGTTTAATAGAACAGCCGATATACAGTTATGCATCGACTGCTATATGTCACTCACTGTTTACCTCTGTGACTGTATACAAAACCGTTTGGGGGTGTTTTCCTCATCTGATTGGCAGGCTGCAACTTGTCAATCAAAATGTAGCATCATCCCACAGACAATCAAGTAATAACTTCTATTTTATTTTAAACGGGGGCTAACATTTTTTAAATGACAATCAGTCGCATTTAGACTTTAAAGACTTTAAATTCGAAATTCAGACCCTGAACACATTCTGAGCGCGTTCTGCCGGAATTTAGAATGAATGGAGGTTTAAGGCACTTCCACATTGGCGTCACTTTTGAGCGCCAGAAGCTTCAGAAGCTTTTAGGGAATGGATTATGGTGGTGTGTCCACACAAAGATAAAGATACAAGTGTGTGTGTATGTGTGTCTTACAAATAAGTCCATATTAAGCTGCCTCTCAATCGGCACAACATGAGCTGCTGGTTCATTTCACATCCTGAAGGGATGCTGTTGTGAATTGGTTCTTTTGGCATCAATTACCCAATGACTTCATTGATTTAATTATTGAACTCTGCTTGTGTTTATCCAGCCAGGCATAGTCTTTAAGATAATGATATCTTTCTTATTGTTTCTGTCGCTCAGGCTGTTTGACCCCTTTAACTATTCAGCAATTGCAGAAGGCTGCAGCGGTGAATGTATTGCACTGCCAGTTTTAAGTAAGTTAATTGCAAACGTAGAGCACCCGCATCTATATTTCATGCTCGAAATGCCACGATTACAATTTAAACACAAAGGTAATTGCTGGGAAACACACAATAAAACACAGCATAGAACAGTTGGTAATGTATTTTTACGAACAGGAAATGTGAGTTTGAATTTTTTGTGAATGTGAGGGAAGAATGTTGACAGAAGGGGCAGAATACACGGTAGAAGGGCTCACATTTATTCTTGCACCAACCATTATCCTGTACCGAACTAATCAGCACAATGTAATCATGCTGTCCAGATCCTCTAAATAGTCGACACCTTGGTGATATGTATACATTTATTTCTATGATGGGCCAGCAGGACATATGCTATCTGTACTGTCTCCCTGCTCTGCAGTGTTTTTACGTTCAAACCCAGCTGTACAAAACAATCCTACACTACTCATCTGACTAATATCCTGAACGCAAAAAGACTGGAAAATGAAGAGAGAAATAAAATGAATTCAGTTGAAAAAAGACTGACCTTTTCTATCAACAGCATATATGTTAACAAGGTGATAATCTAGTTTAAACCAAAGGATAGCATCTATCCATCCATCCAGCCATGATTATCAGTGTTTATAGCCGTAGTGCAAAATGTGCCTGCACTCAGAGTCACAGCCCATTCCATATTCCTAGCTGAAGAACCATTTTTTGTTTCAAATTTCCTTCTATTCATTACAATGGGCTAGAGTAATAATGCAAAATAGTTTATGATTCATAACCCGATTTATATCTTTCAAGTATGGCATTAACGCGCAATTTAAATATTGTCTTTCCCCTTTTTTCCCCAAAAGCTGACAGCCTCTCTCTCTGAACTCTGTCTCTGTGAAATCAATCACTAGCCACTGATTGTCCCAGCCTTTATTTATCACTGTCAATCATTCCTACATCCCTCAGAAAAGTCTTTTCTATTAGCGCAGCCACCCATTTATCATCATTTCTGTCATTTTATGTATAACTTCATTGCCTTGCAATTACTTCAAGGGCTATGGTGCTACACTGATTTCAGGGTTATGCACAAGAAAAGAGAGACTGAACCACTTCAAAGGTTGGCTAACCACCCTCTGTTCTGCAGAAAGCAACACAGTTTGGATAACTCTATATATAGTCAGCAATTAACCACAGGAGATTGATTGAAAAAATGAATTGCTAGCATTGTATGCTGCTATGATCTAAACTCACTGAGTTAATTTCCATTTCACTGGTCGCTGTTTACATGAATAACATATTAGCTCTGTAATCCTTTATTGTCCGGGTTGTTATATCAGTGTACATAATCAAGTTTATATCCCTCCAGTGCCAATGAGCCAAAAACTTTTTTTGTCCACAGTGTTGAGAAAACTGAAATTCCTCATTATGTGGTTGTATAAGGCAAGCAACGCTGTTTCAAAGCGTAACGAATTCCCTTTAAGAAAAACCATCACAGCCAGTAGGGCCGCTAAACCAAAATACAAAGGCAGACGTTAATGGGCGTTAATTGTTTTTGTCTCTGCTATTTTTCTTCTGAAAATGAGAAAAGATTGCGGGAGAGAGGCCGGCTACCTACATCAGGCTCCATATACACAAAGCTGAGAGACAGAGGCAGTAAGACACACAGCTAGATGAAATTGAAAAACGTAGTGATGTTGGTCATGAAGACATCATTTCCCTGCTGTATGTAACTGGTGTGACAGACTGTGTAACATTGCAAGGATTTGGGTGTTCTAGCCCCTACCTCTCTATTGGTTGTCTGTGTTCTCTTTTCGCTAGATAATGGTCATCTTTCAACATGACGGTGTCAGCGTGTTCTTTAGTTTGAGAGGAATGGGAGGAAGGGCAAAACTATTGACAAAGACTAGAAAACTGAAATGCCAAAGCAAAGAAAGAATACTTGTTATTTTTCCCCTGTTTGTTATGTGATCTTCTTGCGGTCTGTTCGGCTCTTTGTTCTAGTCTTGTCAAACTGGTTAAAACAGACTGACATTTGGATGCAGCAGTCCCCCACCTGCACTCTCCCACTCTGTCGCTCTGTCTCCTCGTGTATTCATCAGGTCACCTTCATGTGACGTGATGAGACGTGTCAGAGAACACTGTGCGCTGTAAGGAAAACAAGGATGTTCTGTATGCACACATTTATCATCCACAAACTAGCGGATTTCCATCCACGCAACACTGATACAGGGATATAGAATGTACAACACACATCAATGTATAACACACAAATACAAAATTGGTTTCCATTCAGGTCTTGCATCAACATCAAAAAAGTTCTGCACTCCAAATTTAAATTTAATTGAGAGCACAGTTTCGCCTGCATATATCAGGAATCTCATACTTGTTTCAGTTTTGTTATATATCTTTTTTAAACTTTATAGAGCCAAGAGGCAGTTTATACCATCTTGGCTTAGATAAGTCCCAAATTCTTCCTCACTTTGTTCCAACTAGTCAATAGCACAAATAACAGCCATGTGACCAGGAGGTGCTGGATCTTCTGAAGAAAACTGTCTACAAAAGCTGAACATTGAGAGGACATAAAGATCAAGCTGGACCTGTGCCTGGGACTTATAGTGACGTGATCAAAACACTGTGACTATAATATAATGGCAGTGCTCAATCTAGTTCATAAAAATACATGTATAAGTCCTGAATGAACTAACTGATCTTCTAACAAACAATCATTTAAAAAAAAACCCAAAACATTTCAAAGGTGGCCAACTAAAAAAACTGCACTGTAGTAATTTTTAAGTGTGTAACAGACTTGGTGCTGCTATAAAAACCCTTGTTAATAATAGCAAAGCTATAATAAAAGGGAATTACCATCAAATGTTATTCCATAGGCCCCAGCAAACAATGTAGAAATAATAAAATCTACTAAGCACACAACTGCAAACAGGGATTGTATAAAACTGCAGGTTATACTGTGAAAAAAAAAACAGGCAGGCTGATGGCTGATCTCAAGCACAAGAATTTACATTTAAACACATTTGCTTCAATTGATATCAACTGCTCTGTACATTCACAAGAATCATTAGCTCATTATTTTAGGCTTGTTACACACAAGTCAAAGAGTCAGCTTTGCTTCTTTTCTCACTTTGGTCAGATGCAGAAGACTTTGATTTCATACTAACTGTATGCACTATGATGCACTCTGATTGCAAAGACACAACTATGTAGATAAAGATAAAGGGACAGAGTTGTTTATAAACTGAAATGAGTGAAACACAAGGGCAAGACGCATGAACACAGCAAATTCTCTATGGGTGGAGAAGTTAGTGGAATTTGTCCACCAGTGACATCTTCATAATCTTGAATTAAAGGGAGAAGTTACCGACTTTAGAAGTCTTGACACAACTGATTTAGCTTTACCAGACTTCAAAGCTGTTTTCAGCACCTTAGCATTTCGTTCAGTCAGGCTACATTTTCCGGAACCCTATTTGCTTCCATTAATGCCTGTAGAGCGTCAGAATCTAATTTCTTCTACTCCACTCAGTTGAGGAGGGTAATCACCATGGAACATTATTTTGTCAAAGCAATTATTACTAAGAAACAGTAGAAGCTTGGATTTTTTTTTTTTTCAAACTGGTTGTTATCTTAACGGCAAATAAATGGAACCAGAGACTGCATAGAAGTTAGTATAATGAAGTTAGTTCATTAATGAAGGTAGCCACTTATATGACCAATTGCTCTGTGCGTATACACCAACGAATGTTGAATGTTCAAACGATGTTCACTCGGGAGTCAGAATTAAAGCTTCTGCGGCTTCTTTTTTTAAACGTCTTTCAAGAGTTCACAATTGGCATCCTTACAAGGTTTAAAAGGAAAGTTTTTATGATGAGACTTTCATCATTTCGACATCAATTGCAGACATTCAAAGGACAGCTTCTCATCTTTTCATTTGACCCTGTATTGTGAAGCACTCTTCTAAAGTATGGTT
>KV751367.1:6281168-6318603 GCA_001698575.1 Mola mola | reverse complement strand
ATATTATATTAAGTGGAAAATGTTTTTCACACTAAAACATATCCTTTCATATCTGACCTCTGTTTTGTAGGTCCCTCACATGGCTTCACTTATTGTATATGTAAGTTTATAGCAACCTGTCTTAGGGTATTCATGGCTTCTATTATTTTTATTTATTATTATTGGTGAGCAATATCTGACCAACAGCCTTACTGGATTTTTATGAAATAAATAAATGACTCAGTATGATTTATGGCAGGAAATGAAGTATATACAATGCATTAATGGAATGGTTTTCCTAGGTATGAAAAATATATCCAAAAGTGCATCATCTGTTTTTTGGTCATACAGTACATTTAAAAAAATTATTTTTGGGGGGTAAGATAAAAAACAATATGTTTGTAATGTAAGCAATTTGAGTTTAAACCGTCATTGTTTCATGTGTCCCTCACCAATCAGTTGGGACAAATGAAACAAAACACAAGATCGATACAAAGTCAAATTATACCGAAGTCATTTGACATTACTAAAACATTTTCTACCTGATATTAAAGGAACACAAAAACGAGTGGTCGATCATCACTGAATTTAGTTTATGTCTTTAACAACATATTTCAAAATCACAATTACACGAAATTTGTTTCATTTGTCAAAGTTCTCCCATATTTCCTGAACAAAACTTGTGCTAGCCCAGAAGAGCCCAGAAGTTATTGTCCCCTCACCTGTTTTACATTTGTTAAAAATAGTTAAATATGAGGATTCCATTTAGTCTGATTTAATCCACGCATCATATTCATTTCATTTTTTTTCAATTTCCGCCTTTGATGTGTCTGATGAAGACAATGCAACAGGACAGAACCTCTGGGTTGAATTTAAAATGCAGTCCTGCGGTGCTTCAAGAGTACCTTTAAGAAAGGAACAATTTTAAGCACCAAAATCAATTTATGATTGTTGAAAATTTGCCACAATTGAAGGTCAACGTTTTGCTTTTTCAGGAGCTTTCAAACTATTAAAACATTTAAGGATGTAGTCATGGGGATCTGGGGCCTCATTAAAAAAAAAAAAATAGTTTTACTGCTTTTCTTACCTAAAGTTATACAATAACATCTACTAGAGAAAGAATTCTTAAAGTCATCTGTCCTATCATATCCCAAATCTTTTATCTTAAGTAATTCAAGCTAGAGCAGTAAACTACACAGAACTCATCCCATTATGTCTCCCTGTTTTCTGCCTCAGAATCAAATTTTTCATTTGGCCAAAAGTGGGGGCTGAGAACTCACTTTGAGTGGGATCTGGGGGGAGGGTGCGTGGTTGAGACACGCAATACTCTTGGATCATTGTCTGCCATTGCCAAACGCAACATGAGGAGCTCTACAAGGCTGGTAACCGGAACTTAGCTCTTTAAAGGATATTGCCACAGTGCCCAAAGACACTGTCTGATGTTACAGAAGGGGTGGCGACACAAGTAATTTTCAAGGTGTTTCGGCAGGCCAGGAGGGTTTGACCCCTTCTGAAAACGCCTTACCAGCTTGGAGGGCAGTGGCAGGAATATCACGACCCACAATCACTGATTGTGATTGGAGGAGATTAATAGTGTCCAGGAGAGGCGGGGCCTGCAGGAGACAGAGTTGATTGTTAAGTCTCATTTCTAGGTCATCAAACACCAACACTAGGAGTTTCCCTGGTCTTGGTGCTTGGTTGGTTTGTAGCCAACCTCAGGGGCGTCGCATGCTTTTCAAAAGTGTGTGTGTGTGTGTGTGTGTGTGTGTGTGTGTCTGGGTGGGGGGGGTTTCAGCTACGTATTGAGAATCTTAATGTCTCTGCGTTATTACATGTCTGTTTTAATTAGAGCTCATTTACATAAAGAACTTTGCCAACAAAGGATAGTTGAATGATTGGTGAGGCAGTACAGGACCTCTGTGTAATGCGGTGAACATAAGTAGCCAGAGGTTGTATTTTTCTTACAATGGCCTGTGCTCCATTGTATTTGCCAGCCATATTTGCAGCCCCATCAGATAGGCAAGTTTAGTCAAAGAAACCTCATAAAGACCAATAAATTCTTCACGAGGGACTAAATCCTTGTCAACATATCTCAAACACACTGCCTCTTGCTCTTCATCACAGAGAACTGCATGTGTGGAAATGATCTCATGCTTTCAACTATTTCCCGTATGATCAAGCTGCCGAACAAAGTGAGGATTTCATTCTGAACCATAGCTGAAGTATATAAAGTATATAAACCACCTGTCAACCACTTGGTTAGAGAGGGTTCATCCTCTGATTTGTACTTCAGAACCTGTTCAAAATGTCCCTCACCACATTCATGGCCCGTAAAAGGTAAGCCCTGCCTAGCCAACATCTGCACCGCTCCAATGATTCTGAGAAGACATCTCCTTGGTTTCTCTTGATGTTTCACATTCACACTAGATAGCTGAACCTCTACTGATCGATCTTCATAGAGGTGCATTGTCATGGCTGTCTTATGACTATCAGATCTCTCATGCACAGTAAATCGGTCAAGGGCTTTTTTTCCCAACTTTTAAACCAGAATGAAATGAATGCTAAATCAGCAATCGTGGCAAAAGGAGATGTCTCAGAGTTAAAGATTTAGGAGCAGTATAAGCATAGTACACCCTCAACACCAGGACTCACATGGAGCCATTGGAATTTCTGGTACCGCTGAGTTCGAAAGCTCAGACTTTATTTGGGCAAGGACTGTTTCACAGTGAATTTTGGATGTGGTTGATTGGGTTTATTGAACTGATGGCAAGTAACAGCTACATCTGAGTTCTCTGCTCCTCCCTCTACCATTTAATCTTCATCCTTATCCTCTCGGACCCCTCCCTCACTCTGTTCTTCCTCTCTGCTTTCTCCTTCCTCTCCATCCCTGTCCTTCTCACTTCTGGCCACATCCTCACATATACCCTTTTTAAACATTTAAAATGAAATTGGGAAATTTACACCGGACACACACATGCACCTGGGATTGAAATAAGCACCACCCATGACTCAAACACACATTGCCTCTCTTTCTTCATAGATCTTTTTTTAAAAAAAACTGTAACTAAAAAAAACAGTATGTAGTTATTTTAATCCTAAACATATTTAATTGCTCACCTGTGAACCTTCCTGTTCTCTTTCTGAAACCGATGCCTCCAGCAGCTGCCTGTCCTAAACCAGCAGGGGACAGTGGTAAAGGAATAGGCTCAAAATTAAGCTCCCTCAATTAATACCAGCCTACAGAACAAATTGTTATAGCTGTGGCACCAGCAAACCTCAATGAATACTGAAAAGTAACGTCAAGAAATAAATGTCAAAAATATCTAATTGAAACAGGCGATTGTTGCTTAATGTCAACATTTTTCAACTTTCAACTTCACTTACAGGAGTTCTCTTGTAAAAGGATGGACTGGAATAAGGTGTTTGCGCAAAACTGCGGAAAAAAGTGTGCGTGTTGAATCCCCTCACCGGGAAAAGTATGGATGTTAAAACAACCACATCCCCCACGGGTGTGACGACCATGGCCAACCTGACCTACCAACGAAAGCATCAGTATCTGACTACCTAGAAATGAGAGTTGACATCTGGATGCTTTAATATGGAATACTGAAAGAATTAATAGACATATGAAATAAGTCTCAGCTGTGTGTGTAATGCACGCTTCAAAAGATTAGGTCAGCGATAACAAATTCTGCTGCGTGATTGACTGAACTGCTAATGTTATGTTGTGACCAATTATACAAACTCTAAACAAGTTAGCACAGTTCATTTAGTCTCCAGAGTGTTTTTAATGAAACAGGAACGTGTTGATGTCATTGAAAATATTATACTGTAAAAATTAATGCTTGCAGACCGTCAGGCCCTATCTGTGTTTTTAATGGTTTTCAAGCTGTTTTAAGGCCTCTTCTGCATACCCAGTAAGTATCCCAATTTAGGATAAGCATTATAAATAGTTGCAGATTTATGTTATGCAAGGGCACAGTGGCCAAAAGAGCTCTTTGCAAATGGAAGTGATATGACCCGCCCCCAAAAAATGTTTAAAATTTAATTCTACTAATTAAATGTCTTAAAATTGAACTTGACAAATGAAAACAATTATTGTATTAAAGCACTAACATAATGCATTTAAATGATAAGGTCCCTCTGTGCTAAGGTTACCGTTATCATACCCAAACATTGTTGAGAAAATGCAACATCTGCCCAATTCATGTTGTGTTTTAATGACCCAACAAGCTGCCAAATTAACCAAACACTCCTATTACATGAATGACAAGCAATTCTGATTTGGCTTCATGTGATTGCTAAGATTCTCATGATGGACCCTTCAGTGGTGACTTCTACATTTATTACATTGCTAAGGAACCCGTTTTAGTTCAAAATGCCCAACTTTGAAGAGCATCTTGGAGCCAGAGACAGGCTGATTGGACTGGTTGTTAAACGCACTGAGGATGGTGAAGAAAAGTTGAACTTGAAGGGCACAAAATCACATATTAACTCTCTGTTCCCTGTGATGCTAAACAAAAAAATAGAAAAATTGTGCGGCTCTCTGCAGCACGGGGAGAGTTACTGCATTTCTATGGATTGCTTTCCACACCTGCAGTGCCGTCCATAGCCGCTATATTTGGTTTAGATTATGGGTTTGTCTTTTTTTGTACTCTATCTAGTTAATTATACTGAGGCTATACAGAGGAAGTTTGTTTTGTGTAGTTAATAGTAGGGCTACTTGGTAATATATCTTTCTGTGTGCCAAATAAAAGACTTGACCAACCGTGAATTGACCCTTCAGAGTTAAGTGCTATAGAGTTAGGCATCATTACTTAATCTTAAACAATTAAGTCATGGATTGTAGCTGGATGATCCGTAGGGGGATGTTAAGAATTGACCTGAATTAAGCTGACATGACAAACATCAAATGCAGTGTAACATTATATGACATATGACAGGCTAAATCTTACAAACTAAAGTGAAGGAGAACAACATTTTAATTTCATGAGTTTTTGCCTGGAATGACACAATTTTGATCTATGGTAAATCAACTTCTTTCTATGCTTTTAGTACCACCAAATGTATTGTTGTTGAATAATCACAGGAAGCATAATGCAAAAAGGTTTGGATATTGTGTCTTCTGATCGCATATAAAATGTCTATGGGTTGGTGGTAGGATGAAAAGCCTGTTCTCATGGATGGAGGTGTGGCACATTGGTCAAGAAAGAAGATAAGTTTGCATGTTTTTATAAAAGTTAAGAATGTTCATGCTTTGCTATGTTTTTTTCTTTTTTTTTTGGTGTCAAACTGTTCATTAATGTAATTTCACCAGTGTCGGAAATAGGGTGCTGTTTCACTAGTCCACCAGTAGATGGCAACAGCGCTAAGCAGACGGTAATCGCGCAGGGAGAACTGACGTGACTTCTCGCGTGAGAAATTGAGATTCTCTGTGCACCCAGACGCTGTGTAGCGACGATTCCTTATGAATGTCTTTTTGTTATATTTCCAGGTAAGCTGGTGAAGTAAGTCGGGTATGTCGGGTTGTGAAATGTTTACTAGAACTGCCGTGCGAGTTTGAATGTGTTTATCGATTACCGTGTTGTTTGTGTGTATGTTTGATTGGATATTAGCAGCTAGCATTAGCACGCGGTTCATGTCCGTTGTTTTACAGTTACAGCTGTAGCTGTTGGAAGCGGGATTCTGAACAACAAGCCCTCGTGAGGGAGCCCGCGTTGTTCATTGTGTATTGCATTTATATGTTTAAGTGTGTTTATTGGGAAATTGAATATTATTTAGAGAAGAATATATGAGACAGGTCATCACTAAAAGATAGATCAGTGATAGGATTATTTTGTTTGAACCTGATTTTATTTTATTATTGTTTATTTTGTGACTTCTCGCGTGAGAAATTGAGATTCTCTGTGCACCGAGTATGAGGCAAGACGCTGTGTAGCGACGATGCCTTATGAATGTCTTTTTGTTATATTTCCAGTTCCAGAAATAAATGTGTAGCACCAGACTGAGAGCCTTCATTCTGTGTCCCGCTACAGAGGCAATAATAATTCACAAAATGGGTGGACACTTACAGGGTGTTTTGATGGAGGCTACATGGTTGGTATTTCACTTTTCTGAGCAAAATGAAAAACTAAAAGAGTTTTACAGAGAGGTTTAGCTCCTGCTTATTGCACTTCTTACCACCACACACCTGACTACACTGACAGATGGAGACTTAGAGGTCAAGAATGTGTGGGTGGTGAAAAGTTTCAGATGCTCTTCAAACAAGCGCTTTGCCTGAAGTAAAATTATAGCTTTTACTGTGGATTTTCTGTCCTAGAAGTTGAGTGACTGACTGAACTTTGTGGTTGGAAGCGGGTTCAGAAAGGAAAAAGAAAAAAACACAGTATGCTCTATACCAAACTGGGCAATAGAAGAGCTCACTCGTTCCACTAAGACCACACTATCTGACATTCAAAGTTCATCTGAAATACTAGAAAAAAGGCCACCTTTTAAGGAAGAATATAATTTGAGCAGCATATAGTCCTTCCACATCAGTACCAATTATAGACAATTTCTTTTTTTTCTTACTTTTTTCGAAGGTAGCAATGGAGCAAGAGCAGTTCCTTTAAGCACTGTTATCAGCTTAGAAAAACAACAACTTTTCATCCTTCATAGGATCCTTTTTAATACTTTGCAATGACTTTTCAATCTTAGCGCCTCAAACAACACCACTGCTCATGGTAGGTTGACAGGTGAAACAGGAATGTTCAACAAGGCATGTCTTAAAAAAGAAAATGGGGGAGATTCGACCAGTTAGTATCTATTGTGCACCAAAATCTGCGACTCTATCAGAATGATAAATGTAGTCAACACATTTTTCATGTTGTTTTTGAGCATGTTAGCTTGTAACTTTCAGTGACTGACACAACATTTGCGGTTGTGAAGCATACATTATTAGAGCGTGTCCATACCTTGACGGCCAAACAACCCGGGAACTGATTCACTGGCAACACTAGGTCTGCAATTTTAAAGGGATAGAGTCTGAACATTTAAATCTCAATTGTTAGGGTTAGGTTTAGGGTTAGCTATGCCAAATGATGTGAATAAAGGCAACTTCTATTAGAAGATAACTGATAGCAGTTGCAAGAATAGGAAAAATTGGCTCATAATGCTGTAACTCCAACAACCCACTTTCAGTGCATATCTTTTTGGGCACATGGTTCACTTTCCCATTATGGTGGTAAGATTATTTCATTTTCTTGAATGTTTTAAATTGAAATATTGGATGAATCTTACAAATGGCCCTTTTAAAACGTGATTATTTATCCATTTTTGTATTACAACATTACTTTACAGTGATGGAGCAATGGTTAGTTTGAACTTCCAATACATTCTGTGACTATGTTTAGGCTGTACATGTTAATTATATTTACATAAAGTGTTTGTTATTATTTCAATAAATCAGTAAATACAAGAAAATGGTCAATTTATTTGTAGCCTCTGTTTTGGAATTGTCATACTTTAAAGACTAAAGTGAGGGCAATAAAAATTACATTTAGATTGACTTGCATATAATATGCTATTTTAGTTGCCACTTGACAGGATTTTGCAAACAGAAAAAATGAATTTGACTGATAGCACAAAGGAACCACATCTGCAATTCTGCAACCAAAACAGGAACAGGGTTTGTTTTCCCCAAACAATTGTGGAACAACTACTGGAAAAAACAAACAATAATCCTCTTGGTGGAGGAGGCAAAGATGTTAGGAGAAAACTAGGTGCGGATTATAACGTCCAGTGTGTAGAATTTAAAAATATCACCTTAAAAACCAAAGTAATATGAAGTAATCAATAATCAATTTATAGTTACATGGTAGCATGTCCTCCTTACACGGTGCGTCCCATATCGTACCACCATGTTACTACAGTAGTCTTAGACAAATAGCCTTTGCTTTTATACTTGTAGTGGCATTAAAATAAAAAGTGAAATGAATGATGAAAAGACTCACCCCAGTAAATGGTGACGAAGAAGAAGGAGTACAAGTATGAGTTTTTTGTCAGCAGTCTGCTGGAAGTTTGCCCCAAGTTTGTTTACCTACGTTCCTCTAAATATAGGTTCATACACAGGCGGCCACCGTGGTTCTTCTACATGCTGGGGGAGGGAGGGAGCAGCGAGACAGCACTCTGTTGCATGCTAATTTTCACACACTGGACTAGATGTTTCTGTTTTAGCAATAGGAATGATCACCTGTCCTGGGTGTCCAGGCCAGGAACTGGTAATGTTAGCATAGCATAAACAACTAGGAATGGCACTCAGTAGGATGCAGACCTTTGCCACTCAGCTGAATAACTCCTGGCCTGCAAGAAGTCGTGAGCCCCGTTTTCACCAAGCAGTACAGCTCAGTTCTTTTTTTACTTTTTTTTTTTTTTTTGCATTTCCATTGTCTTAGCTGTAAATGGTTCCCCTAAAAAGCGAAACGGAATAGGATGGTCACTCTCTGCTCGGGGTACCAACCAGAGCTAAACCGTACCATAAAGAGGGGGGTTAGACCCACTGCAATCCAGTGATTGGTCAAGATAATCGTCACTTCCCTGCAATGGTTAGGCCGTCTTTCTTCTCGTGGTGTGCAGCCTTTTTGCTAACAGAGCCTGTCTACTTTGTGTGATAAACAACCATTTGCTGACAAAACACAACAGGAAATGCTGGATGTCTTCCATTGTTTCCTTTGTTGTTGCGGTGTCTTTTTTGGGATAAACTGTATCGCGTTTCTATAATGTCACGCTGCTCACATAGATGTCGTAGTCAGGCTACCCTGCCCACCAGGTAATGGTACGGTCACTAGTGGTGAGCGTCCTCTTTTCAAGTGTGCTGGACCAAAGTGAACTGAACCAGAATGCTAGGTGTAGACATGGCTTTAGAAGATCACGATGAATCCTTTGGTTTGCGTATTATTCAAACTTACTACTTTCAACCCTAGTTTTCCATGAACAAAAACAATTGTTATGGCATGTACTGTAGATGTCAGGTTTAGTGATCCATCTGTCTTTCCTATCCTGGCTTCTCTCAGTTGGTCACGTCTGTTACATGTGAAAGGAGACATGGTGAGAATGAAAGAGATAACGTTTAGATGAGGAGTTTTGTAAGAAATAACCTCTCATCCGCGGTTTGAGCTCCAAGGATGACAGTGGGTTCCCAGTGAGCTCTGGCCTCAGGTTGTTTCTAGGAAAAGAAAGGAAAGGAAAGTACACATCTTGTGTTTTTTAGGTATTCAGGATGAAAGAAGAGTTGCTCTGGTATGAACACTTTTACCCCATCTAGTGGCAATATTTCTAAGGGGACGTACAAATGAAAAGTGGCTTACACTGTGACACAGATGACTTATTTGGTCCAATTCACGTTCTGAAACTCTCTGAAGACTACATTCTTATCTGTAATAATCAAATACTATCATTTTATTGAAAAACTGATGAAACCATTTTGTTTAATAATCTTTATGCACATAGAGAGAGAATGTGAGGGGGAATGAGACAGAGAGAGAGAGAGAGAGAGAGAGAGAGAGAGAGAGAGAGAGAGAGAGAGAGGGCCTTGTGGCTTAATTCAGATAAATGAAGCTAATTGCCTCCCAATGTCCCCTGTGTGTTTGTGTTATTGTTACAGATGATTAGCCTAATGATTCTGAATAATTGGAAACGTGCAGGCGTACATGGCTATATTGTAGTACAGTTCAATGTTGCAGGGCCATAGAGAATTTGTAATGTTTATTGTACAGTATGTAGCATATAGATGTAAAACTTAAATCTCTCAAGCTGCTTTGCCTTAATATGTTTTACATTCCTCCTGCGTGGCCAAACACTAATCATCTCAGCTGCAGATGAACAGGGGATGATATACTGGAGTACATGAATGATTTTACATGTAAATGTTTTCTACAATATCAAACTAAGGAATAGAGTATTCCAAAAATGTGAACTTGTTTGAATATATTTTTTTCTTTATCTCTTCATATCACATATTATGTTCCTAATGAATCTCTGTCCATTTGCTTGGCCATCTCTTTGCTGCTGTGATTTACGACCATTCCTGAATAAAACAAAGCTAAAGAAGGTAGCTCCTTACAGAACAAATGTTTAATTTAGTTCACGGTCTCTTCTCTTGTTTGACTGATATTTTACTTCAGTGACTCTGCAAATATTTTATTCCACATGTAGTCATTCCAAATTCTTATGAGGCGAGCCTGTAGAGGGGGAAGTGCAAACCACAGTGGTGGGTGTCAGTTTGACACCTACCTCTAAATAATTAAAAAACTGTACTTCATATTTATAAAAGTATGATCATTACCAAATATTCAGAAAGAAAATCAATTAGAATATAATCAAGAATTTACTGTTTATACATAGCAGAGTTATGAATATTTATGGACTAATGAATTTAAGTTTATAAGATGTCTAATACTAATTAAGCCAGTCCTTCTCTTCCTGTGCTACCGAACAGATGTCTCAGTCGTGATTTGTTGATTCCACTCAGCTCAACTAAATACGTTTCTGTCCCATAATCATTATATCTTGGGTTGATCTGGCAGGAAATGTCTGACATTTCATCCGCCAATGTACGTCATCATCCTTTGATGCGCACTGGTCCCCTCAGAGCTGAACACTGTGTGCTTTGAACCAGGCGATGGTGATGTCTTTCCAATGCCTTTATTTTACTGATAAATGAATATGGCAGAAAATCTCTTGAAGAAAAGCAAGTCCTCAGCTGTCACAACAATTATTGACCTCATTTTTCACATCCATTGAGAAAGGAAGAAGAATAATTTGACTGCTTTTCCTGCAACCAGAGACATACCTACCTGACTTTGGTGTGTGAAACTAACCTTTACCATTTCCCTTACTCAAGATACATATATGCAGAAATTTGTCAACACATTCTATACACCTTTATGAATGTGTTTGTATATGGGAAAAACAGCGAGAAAGATTGGCGAGAATGGCAGGGGAGGAAGCCTCAGATATCCTTTTCATCATATATCTTTCATCCACAAAACAGAACCATTTGTCTAATTCATTCTCTATAATTTGTTGCCGTTGCCCACCCTAAGGTTGAGGGTACTTTGCTTGATGCTATTTGTCAGCTTTGCCCCCTAAGAGAGACTGATGGACTTCATTAATGGACATCCAACCTTTGGGCCCAGAATGAGAAAAAGTTTGTGAGCTCATTGGGTAGTACTCTGCAGTGGCTAAATCTTGGCCATCATTTAAAGCAGACCTTTGTCTTAACCAAATTAAAACTCAAGGAGCAAAATTTAAGAAAATCCTGAGAAAGTCTGATCGAGTGTAACAAAGGCATCATCAATTATGTAATTTCCTATGCACGAATACATGCAACAATATGGTCTACGCTATTACAACTTGAATTAGCCAAATGGTTTAATTGAAATGGGTCATCCACTTAAATAATGACCATATAAAGTATGAGAGTTAATTGATTTTTTTCCAACAGGAAACAGAGATGACACACTCAGTTACAAACAGCATGAACATACAGTAGGTACTGTGTTTTGCTGAAGGACAAGTAAGGAATGAGCTTTGATATTATACAGTAGTGTTCAACATAATAGCAGTCCAATGTGACTAACCAGATTAATCACTGTTATTAGTATATTTTTTATTGCTACATGGCAAACAATTTACCAGTAGGTGCAGTAGATTCTCAGAAAAACAACAAGACCCAGCATTCATGATATGCACGCTCTTAAGGCTGTGCAATTGGGCAATTAGTTGAAAGGGGTGTCTTCAAAAAAATAGCAGTGTCTGCTGTTGACTTTACAAACTCAAAACTATTTTGTACAAACTTTTGTTTCTAGGATTTAGCAATCTTGTGAATCACTAAACTAATATTTAGTTGTATCACCACAGTTTTTTATAACTGCTTCACATCTGTGTGGCATGGAGTCAACCAACCTGTGGCACCTTTCAGCTGTTATTCCACTCCAAGATTCTTTAACAACATTCCACAATTCACTTACATTTCTTGGTTTTGCTTCAGAAACAGCATTTTTGTTGTCACCCCACAAGTTCTCGATTGGAATAAGGTCCGGGGATTGGGCTGGCCACTCCATAACATTCATTTTGTTGGTTTGGTACCAAGATTTTGCTCGTTTACTAGTGTGTTTGGGGTCATTGTCTTGTTGAAACACCCATTTCAAGGGCATGTCCTCTTCAGCATAAGGCAACATGACCTCTTCAAGTATTTTGACATATGCAAACTGATCCATGATCCCTGGTATGCGATAAATAGGCCCAACACCATAGTAGGAGAAACATGCCCATATCATGATGCTTGCACCACCATGCTTCACTGTCTTCACTGTGTACTGTGGCTTGAATTCAGAGTTTGGGGGTCGTCTCACAAACTGTCTGCGGCCCTTGGACCCAAAAAGAACAACTTTACTCTCATCAGTCCACAAAATGTTCCTCCATTTCTCTTTAGGCCAGTTGATGTGTTCTTTGGCAAATTGTAACCTCTTCTGCACATGCCTTTTTTTTTTACAGAGGGACTTTGCAGGGGATTCTTGTAAATAGATTAGCTTCACACAGACGTCTTCTAACTGTCACAGTACTTACAGGTAACTCCAGACTGTCTTTGATCATCCCGGAGCTGATCATTGGCTGAGCCTTTGCCATTCTGGTTATTCTTCGATCCATTTTGATGGTTGTCTTTCGTTTTCTGCCACGTGTCTCTGGTTTTGCTCTCCATTTTAAGGCATTGGAGATCATTTTAGCTGAACAGCCTATAGTTTTTTGCACCTCTTTATAAGTTTTCCCCTCTCCAATCAACTTTTTAATCAAAGTACGCTGTTCTTCTGAACAATGTCTTGAATGACCCATTTTCCTCAGGCTTTCAAAGAGAAATGCATGTTCAACAAGTGCTGGCTTCATCCTTAAATAGGGGCCACCTGATTCACACCTGTTTTTTCACAAAATTGATGACCTCACTGATTGAATGCCACACTGCTATTTTTTTGAAGACACCCCTTTCAACTAATTGCCCAATTGCACAGCCTTAAGAGCGTGCATATCATGAATGCTGGGTCTTGTTGGTTTTCTGAGAATCTACTGCACCTACTGGTAACTTGTTTGCCATGTAGCAATAAAAAATATACTAATAACAGTGATTAATCTGGTTAGTCACATTGGACTGCTATTATTTTGAACACTACTGTATATAATATAATGTCTCAGGGCAATGTACAAAAAGGCTTGCACCCCGTGAGTCCTGATGCACAAGGTCTATGTTACTTTTGTTAAATTTAGGCAGAGACGCTTCATGAATTGAGATATTTTCGTCCCAACCTAATAGGAGACTTTTGGCAATTCCTGAGTCTTTTCACTATCAATTGAATAGCTTGACAGGCAAGAGCTTTGTCCTACCCTTAAAACATGTGATTTTTGGTTAGGTTTATGCACAAAAACAGGTGGTTAGCATTAGGAAAATTGTGACATTTGGGTTAGCAACGAAGCCTACTTGGTCAGAATTAGGAAACGACTTGCAATGTTCAGTTGTAAATAAGTCTCTTGGATGAAAGTTTTGGTGCGGCGCTACCTGTCAAAACGACCTCTCTGAAAATCATATGGCCTACATGGACTGACATTTATATAGAGCCTTTCAAGTCAAATGACTCCACAAATCGCTTTACAATTTTTCTTACATTCACCCATTTACACATAGATTTGAGGAACAGAAACCATTCACACATACATTCACAGCACAAGGATTCTGTGTCTTCCTCAAGGACAGGCTAACTGCAGGGGTTTGGAATCGAACCGTTGCCCACAAAGAGGATGACCCAAGTTGACCCCTGAGCCACGGCTACCCATCATCTGTTCAAGTCATCCGATGCTGACAGTTTGCAGGTACATTAAACTCTGGGGCATCTGCTTGATGCCTCGTGTGTCTGGAATAGATGCCAGCGGTCATGATAAAACATTGATCTGATGAGTGGGGGGTGAATTGTGGGATCAGCAACCACATGCTTCATGTTTAAAGGAAAATTTTCACATTGCCCTACTTGGTCCTAAAATTACATCATTTGTTGAACAAAGGATTTGTAATCATCAAAAGTTTTATGATTGGACTAGTAGATTAACTTTTACTCCAAGTCCAAAATCGGATTGGACCAACTCAACATCAAAGCGATGTAAGCGCTGCAAATATCCGACAACATTACAGGAAGGACAGAGAAACTACAGGGATAGACTTTGAAATGTTTAAGAGTCAGACACATTATACTTACATTTAAATGTAAACTGTTTATTCAGTAGCACAAGTCTTGATGAAAAAACTGTCACTGATATCTTGCAGGGAGGGGAGTTGTCGAAGGAAAGTGATGGTGGAGATGCAAGTCAGATTTGGAAAGTGGTGCTTGGACTTTATCGCAAGGACCTACGATCATAAGTTTATTTCCAAAAAGATTGTTGGGTTTCGTAAATATTGAAGCAGACTCAAAGGCGGCACGAAAGTTCAATGATATTTATTGCCTCTTTGTGTACCGGTTGAGGAGATTGGCTGAGTGAATGACAAGAACAGAGAGAGGGCTGAATGTGAATCCCCCCTGTGACTTGATGTAGTGGCATCCTGGTTCAGTCCACAAGGAACTGTTTGATAGAGGAGTGTTGACTTGAAGAGCTGAAATTGGCAGGTATAGCAGAGGTCCGTATGTGGCAGATGGTACCAGGTGTCCAGAACTGCCAGCAGCAGACTGCCAAAGCCCTGCCCTCTAGAGACACCTGACTAACACACACATACACACACACACTACTCAGACAGGGGAGGAAAAGACACAGGGGAACCGCAGGAAACATAAGAAGATATTGGAAAGATGCTATAGGTAAGATTATGTTGCAGCCTGTGGCTGCCGGTTGAAGTGATCCACTTACTGGACTGATACCAAAAGTTATTTCAAAAAACTCTCTAAGTTATGAATTTTTTGAACAACGTAAATCCATAAATCCATTCAAATGTGAAAAATTCTCAGATTCCTCAACATTTAGAGTAACAGCTGCAGGACTGCATCAAAATAAACTACTATGCCAATGTTCATCATCATAAAGGGACGTATTCCACCCTGAATACCGGTGTCAACTGAGAATGGCAAGAGATTTATTTCTTTTAAAGGGATAATTGGTTCCGTTGTCATTTAGATCACATTTTACGCAAGACCATACATTCTTACAAGGGATGTTCCTATGACATATTTCAGGCAGCTTAATTCACTGGAAATACAAAGCCATTCTGAGATACGGAGACTGAGAAGGAGAGGTCCAATACTTCCATCAGGCTGCGGTGTGCACAGACGCTGAAGGAAACGCTCCCTCTGACAAACAACCAAATCAAATTCTCCTCACAAATGAACTATTCGTCGTAGAGCCCGGAGGAAGTAAAAATGGAGGTGGTGGTGTAAATTTAAAGAAATCATTATAAATGTTTCAGACTGATTACAGTCGGGAATCGTTCATAAGATTGTGAACTATGGACCAGTTTAGTTAACAACGCCCAATAACGTGCTGTTTTACAGTAGTTACTAATTTCCCCAATGTTACTGAGAGTTTCCCTATCTCTCGGGGTGGGCTCCTGGCACTGCGCGTCTACACATAGGCTGCAGTTAGTGAAGGCTTCAGACTCCTTAAACATGACATGATGATTTCAGACAATGGGGGGCTGTTATGGACAGTGGTGCAACGGCCGTAAGCCTCTCCGATGAAGGGACACTCATACCTGTGTTGTCAAAAAAAATAATTGGTGGGTGTGTAAATTTGACTAAAACAAAATGTAGTCACTCTTAAGTTTGAGAGACGCCACCACTCCACCCTCCCTCTCTCTCACCTCCTCCGCCCCCACCGTCCTCCTCCTCCATATATCTATTGGTTGGGGTTTCGGCTTCACTGTCCAGAGCTTGGCTGATCAGGCTGCAGGTGTATTTGGGGGGAAGTTGGCAGCTGGCGGCTGGCGGGGAAACGCTCTCCTCTCTCTCCGGCGCTTGACAGTGCAAGTATGAACAGAGCTGATCCGGCATTTAGCAGCCTGTTTTGAATCTGAACCGACCATGAAGATTAGAGTCCGCATCCTCTTGGCTATCCTCCTCCCTCAGGTAAGAGCGGTGTGTGTGACGACGCGCGCCCGCGCGCAAAAGTGAGAGAGTTTGGCTTCGGAATTAGGGACAATGTCGCTCGAAGCGCAGCGAAATCCGTCTCTTTCTGTGTGTCCGCGTTGTCGCAGTCTACGGATGGCCCGTCAAGTTTATGCACAGTCTGCACATACAAGACAAGCAGAAGTCACCTTTAGCAAGTTTATCTCCGTCTGCGCGCACGGCTGCCGTTTGTGGCACCAGCTTTGGAAGCGAAAGGGGCTTTGGGTCTGGCGGTCAGCAACGGGCGCTCACTTTTGGGGATACCTTTCACATTTTGTCCAGAATCGAGAGAAAGCAAAGAGAGGGAGAGGGAGAGAAAGAGGGGATAGTGTGGAGAAGGCTGAGAGAGAGAGAGAGAGAGAGCGCGCAGTTTGTCTGTGCAAATCACGGCTCCGGCTCTTGTCTCCAGTCGCATCTATATTCCGCTCAGCCACCAACTTAAGCGTCTCTTTGGGTTTGTGTGTGTGTGTGTGAAGCACACAGGGTGATAGAGGAGAGGAATGGTAGAGAAAGAGAGAGAGAGAGAGAAAGAGAGAACTTGGCCGCACTGCTGCGTTATTTGTGGCGTGTCCCTTGGTATTTTAGTCAGGCTTTTCCTTCTCAGTACACTTGGATTCTCTGGGGATATTTAATAGAACCTTCATTCCCCCCCTGTGAGCCTTTCGCCTGTTTGATCTTTCTCCAATATGGAGAGAGAGAGAAGTTACTTGGAACGACTGTTTCAGCCACTCCGGTCTTTTTAGATAGAAAAGCCAGCAGCAGTAACAAGGATGCCCAATGTAATGACTTGTTTATGTGGGAACCCTAGGTTCAAATTTTAGGTCTTAAATAGCCACAATGTTCTGAACAGTCAGAACCCGCTCCACATATGTGCCCTTTAGAAAAAAAACAAAAAATCATTCAGGTGCTTTTTGTCTTCCAACTGCCATGATGTCTGACCCTCTCATATGGTAAGAAAAATCACAAAATCACCTCTGTTTACTTATTTTAATGACAGTAGCACATGTGGTGGTACAATGCAAAGGTTTAAGTGACAGCTAATTTTTAGAATAGCCAAGCTGAGACTATTTCCAAACAGAGCAACGGTGGGAGAATGAACGAAACATGGTGGGCAAAACTCTGGTTTGTGGAGCTGCTTCTCTCTCTCTCTAAATATTTTGAAAGGCCACAAACAACAGAGCTCATTTTTTATTTCTTGTTTGACCAGTGGAAGCTCGGAGCACATTTTCTATTGTTTATTATTTATTTTTATCGGATAAACCATTGATTCATTTCCGGAGTGTAATGCGATCTTCTGATGCGAAGCCACCAGGATTCAGACTAATAGTGCCTACATAAAAATGATTTAACTCTTTGTAGTATTGATTATCCCTTGCCTCGCCTTGTGCAAACTACCCATCCCTAAACACAAATGAATCTACATTTCTGAGGAGCCAATTCCACTGACAAGCTTCATTCGTAATCATAGAAAGAGAAGTTCACGCCAAAGAGCCAAATCGCCAGGTCGGTCGTATGTGACTAAGGTAAAGCCTCCATGGGGATCCTCTGGAAGTCTCCACTCTGCTGCTGCTGCTCTCCAAGCAGTAACTTTAAACACTTAGAGTACCCCACACGTAAATGAATCCACACAGGAAGGGAAGCACAGACATGCGTACCCCTAAATCCTTACATCATATGTCAGTGTTTTCCCCTCCAGTGATCAAACGCTCATCTTTCCAATTTCTTTGCACACGAAACAATTGTCCATTTGTATTCAACTTGTGAGCACGACATAAAATCTGACCGAATCAAAATAGTGTATGGGATCGAACAAGGTGTTCATATTGTATTTTTAGATGGTCAGGCGGGGAGCCCGGCTCCTTACCTTCTTCACACACACGCCTACAAATGTGCACACCCCAGCAACAGTCCCAGCCTTTGGCAAGAGATCCCCGTTACCCCAATCAAGCGCTAAACTGTCTGTCCGGGCGGAGCAATGAATCAGAATAAGCATAGCGCGGCTCGGAGCTGCAGGTGCTGCCTTTTTCTTCTCTTCCCACTTTAATACCTCTTCCCTGTCTTCCCTCCTCTTTGTCTGGCAGGTGTATTTCTTTTTTCACCTCCTCCCTCATTATGAAACCGGTCCTTTGCATTAGTCAGAATGATTTACAAACCGTAATCCTCCTTTTATTTCCCCAAATGCTCTGCTTAGCCTTTTTCCCTCTGCGTCTCCTCTCCTCATCACTTCTCTCTCGCACCAGTAGACTGTGGACGACAGTTTGACTCACGGTTTAAAGTCGGGCCTGACACCTGGGTGTGTCTGCAAGATTTGCTGTCTTGGGCGTTTATGGGCACACGGACCAACAGACTGTGAAAGTTCCTGGTGAAACTGCTGCAAGCACAGAGAGAGATAGCGAAAGAAGTGAGGTCGCCAAATCCAGGAAAAAATGTTTAGTGTGATGACGGACAGTGGCCATGGTGTCCTGTAGTTTGTAGAGAGGGCTAATTTTTGTGTTCCATACACAAACACACATACATGCATGCCTAGAGATTCATTTTATTCCTGCCTCTGTGGCAGTTCAGTGAAGTAGAATTATCAAATGGTACGTCGGTGGCATATATTATTCAAGAGTGCAGCAACAGGTGTAAAATATGAATCCATGCATACAAATTCAGTAGAGGTCTGTGCTGTGTTTTGCACCATACTCTTTTAGTCTCCATCTTTTTCCCATTCCTAGGTTGAGTAAGCTCTAATCCTATCTACCGATAGGTTTATTGTTCAGTCATATCAGCCTCTACAGACAATAATGAAAGATGCTCACCCTGCACTTTCCCGTGGTTCCCCCTTTACGAACTGCAAGCATGGAGCCATGAAATGCCCATCAGTGGTTACAGTGATCAGTTATCCTCTGAAAGGAGGCACTCTCCTGACCTCCTCTTTCTCCCAAGAAGATTTTTCTGCTTGAAGCCGCCTTCTGGACCTTCCACTCCTCTTTTACCGCATGCTGTTCCAGTGATGGGCTTTTTATAATGGAGTCCGGTTAAGGAGTGACATTATGGCATTTTACAAAGCCTAATGGAGACGCTAACAAGGAATGCCAGTTGTTAAGGCCAATCATTCATTCTGTTCTCCATTTTATTTCCTGACTGCTCCTCATGCCCTCTTTTCATTCTGCTGTCATTACAGCTCAAGCTGCTGCTGCTGTTTCCACTCCAATAGTTGAGCTGCTGGTCATATGGGTCAGAATTTAAAAGAAAAATATTGTGGAGAAGTTTGCAATTTAGCTGCCTGCAGAGACACACATGTCTTTGGAATGAAAAGGGCATGAAATGGCTCAAATGAAAGCAGCCCAATAACAATCTAGACCCTGGTGCTACTGGGGTTTTAACAATTGGCTGGCACATACAGGAGTTTTACTAAGGGGTTTTAAGTTTTAAGTCTCCTTCCCATTCTATTTATCTGTGCTTTTTCCGTTATGAAAGCACACAATCCGGGACTGCTGTGCTCTTTTTCCCTTTTCTTTTCATGCACTCCCTAATTAATAACATAAAACATGTTACTCCAAAGGCTTCCTGTTAAATGCACATGCATGCACACGTTACCAACATGCAAGTTATATCCCAAATAGACACACGCATGTGCGCTTGTGCACGCCTGTTCCCACATTTATTCCTTTTAAGAGTGTGATACACAGAGATTCTCGTTTATATTTATCCATATGTTCCCATGTGACTGTGGTTTGAGCAGCACTGTGCTGTAAGAGGTCATAAGGTTAAACACTCTCCTAACTCTGTTGTCGGAGGCTGTGACCGTTGAGGGAAACAGTCCTGTTCACTCTTTTTTGCCCTTGACATCGCCACTTCGGGGAAGAGAGTGAATGAGAGGAGGCGGCTGAAGCAAGCGAGGATCAGGGATGGAGAGAGAGAGAGAGAGTAGCAATTAAAATAAATATGTACCCTTAGTGCTCCATTACAATCTGCTTGTACTTGATATAAGTGGCCTAATTATGTGAAATGCCAATAGATGCTGTGTGGTGATGTGCCAAGTGGAAAGCGGAAGATTACTGGCTTATTTGTGAGGACTGGCTAGTTTCAGTGGGTAAATAAAGAAACATACAAACATACACACACACACGCACACACACGCACGAACACACATGCACACACACACACACAAGGTAATCATCTGTGAATGACACAGTGTTACAATGCAATGCTGTTCATCCAGTAGATCTTGTCAAGCATGCAGATAAAATGGATGCCAAAGTGTCAAAGATTTATATAGAAACACATAGGCGACGGCCAAAAGAAGAGCAGACCACATAACAAATATGAAGTGTGGGCATGTGAGGAGGACTGGCACGGTTCACACACACTGTCTCTCAGTCCCTCTGTATTTCTGCTCCCTCCGTCTCTTCCTCAGCATGCGCTCAGAAAAACACTCTGTGTAACACATGACAGATGCATTACATATATTCATGAGTAATAAACACACTCTGCCTGTCTGTCTTTTTGCCATACAAATATCCTGATATGTCTTCCTCCCTTGCTTTTCCTGTCACGTACAGCCCCCCTCCCCCAACACCAATACACACACTTACACTCACACACATACATACACGTGAGTTCATGCTTGTTTGGCAGTAGGCACAAGTTTCCTTTCAGTGGGATTGCGATGACTAGCTGCTAAAGTTTCGAGGCCACCTGCAGGGCAGGGGGAGTATTCATGTAGATGGGCTGGTACTGTGTGGTGATAAAAGAGTAGTTTTGCCAATAATAGTAGGAAGTAGTGGTACTGCAATTTTCACTAGAAGTTAGTAGTGCTTTGATGTTGGTGCAAAGTAAGTAATAGATTAGAGTGTTGCAAACTACTTTTGAGTCGTACATTAGACCACTCAGTGCAGAAGCCACAGGGTTAAAAAAGGTAATAGAGATTTCTGTCAGAGGCACTTGATCTATTTTTCATGTGTGTGAGTATTTGTTGCTTCCAGTCAGTGTTTCTGCACACTGTCTCGTGAAGTTTTGTGAGAAAAGTTTCAGACATGTTTTGTGACCTGGCCAACACTAGTGTTGCTCCAAATTATATAGGTCACAAAATGTAATTAAATTGTTCCTTTGGCCATTTCTGACTTTTCCAGCATATTCTAATAACCTTTTTGAATTTGCAGTTTTGAGATTTTTTAAAAATTATTACAATACCAGAATATATGAATATGAATAGGTATCAATTTTGCATCAAGGACAGATTTCTGGAATTTAGAAATTTCTTTCCTGGGATTTATTTTTGAATGTGTGTGTTTGGTTTGTTGACATAAACATCTCAATATTTTCTGAATTCCCCTGATAGTGCCATATCTTTGTTATCCCATCTCAAAGAACATTCAATCATGCAGGATTGGCATAAATGGGAGCATCACTGTGAAGTGTAAAAACTATTATAATGTGTGTCAATGGTACACCAAGTTCCCATTGTGTTCTGAAGAAATGAATTTTCAGTGCTATACTTCAGATTGTGGTATGAGTGGACAAATGAAAATGTTGTTCAATTAAGCGACTGACTTGTAGCACTGCGATGATTGGTTCCAAACAGGAGAGCCAGTCAGGTTTTTTTTTTGCCAGAACCGAAATGTCCTTGATTGAGCCACCAAAAAATACAATAATTTTAGGCAAATTGTTATTACAATATGATGTGGAGAATCACTGAATAAACACAAAAAATAAACAGGAACAGCTTTGGCTCTACTGAAAAAGTGATATATATATATATATATAGGGCGAGGGGGGAATTTTTTATTTATTTATAAAGAAAAAAAAGGCCTGTGAGCCTCTGGCACTATCAACGCTGGCACCACTGATGCCTTTACTCCCCACATCCTTTCCTGCTACTCTTTCAGCCCTTGGTATTTCTCGAGCTTCTCGTGTTCCTTCTTCTTGATGTTACTATCACTTACGATTGCGACATCTACAACTACCGGTTGATTAGCCACCACCATCTTATCGGTCTGGATCTGGAAGTCCCACAGGATCTTAGCTCAATAACCTTGGGAGGTGTCGTCCACTTTGATCCTGGAAACACCAGCCCATACTCCGCACAGATGTTTCTGTATACTATGTCGGCCACCTGGTTGTGATGCTCCAAGTATGCCTTACCTGCCTGCATCTTGCACCCTGCTGTTATGTGCTGCACTGTCTCAGGGGCATCTTTGCACAACGGAATGAAGTTTGTAGCATTCTTTGTTCTAGACACACAGAATATACTGACGTAATTCAGTTTAAAAAAAAATAAGACATTATAGAAAAATGTATGTTTGTATTGAAAAATACATTTACAAATATACACCCATTAAATAATTCTATTAGTTAATACATTTGAGTCTAAACAGTAGGGAATTGTGACAGTATCATGGTTTGGTATTGTTATGGTATAGATTGAACCGAGTCCACTGACATTCTTCATGCTGCTGGGATACTATGGTGGAGACACATCTCTGGCAGTATTACTGCCTCAGTGTTGGAAGAAACTACAGGCAGGGGAAGTTTTTGAGAATGAGAAGAAATCATTTTTTTGTCGGCACGGTTGATTGCAGTACCACCTAAGTTTCCTAGATGGCGACAAAATGCCAGAAGTTTTTTCAAGGGTTTTCAGATATGGTTGGCACTTACATCCACTTATTGTTTAAATTTTGATTGTGTGCATGAATAGGACTGTATGCATGTTTGCTTGTGCACTTATGCCCGCATAGTCCCCCTTAAGATTGTTTGGTAGAAAGTCATTTGTAAGAGTAGAGGGATCATTTAAACTCTTTAACCCGACAAGAAGCACGCAGGGATATGAGGATTCATTTTAAATGAGCA
Organism: Mola mola; assembly: GCA_001698575.1. Classification (NCBI taxonomy): domain Eukaryota; kingdom Metazoa; phylum Chordata; class Actinopteri; order Tetraodontiformes; family Molidae; genus Mola; species Mola mola. The sequence continues at coordinate 6,295,621 of KV751367.1, read as the reverse complement.
CACAAAGCAATATATTAATGCGTACATAGACAGGTCGCTTCAAGGCAATTAGAACAGCTCTTCTCACTTATTGCTTTTGATGACAGCGTGTGGGGGAATGAGAGAGCCAACTTCTGCCTGACACTGACAGAGTGGGCAACCACTTCAATTTCTTTAGACACAATTAATGCCGTCCTCAATTCTGAGGTTTATGTCCTATTAATGGATGCAAGTCAAAGGCTCTGAGCTCACAAATGAATTAAATGATGAAAGAGAAAAATGCCAAGCCAAGAAGATGCTATTCGACTGATGACGCCCTCGTCCATGACAGTTTCATGTTACATTTTCTAAATCAGTTTTACATACTCATTTCAACCTACGTTGAAGTTGTTGGAAACTCTTCTGAGTGATGTCCTGGTGATCCCGACTTTGATGTAACTTTAATGCAAAATTTAGGCTAGGGAAGGTTGGGGAGCTGCTATATTTGACACTTTCAATACATTCTAGTTTCACAATGCGCTTTCTTCATTCAAAATGAAAGAATTCTCATCTACAAAGCTTCTTCTTCCTATTGCTTTTATGCCGTAGACAAAAGCCCTGCTTGTCAGTGAAGTGTTAGTCATTAATAGGCCATAGGCTATTTCTGGGGGAAATGAAACATTGTTAGGACTTGAAAAACAGATGTGACAGAATTTGAGTTCAGGCAGATATTTCTTTCAGTCTGTCTTGTGTTTTCTTTAAAAGATCCACTTGAAACTGACAGCATTGCACTTTAGAGTGCCCGACCTACCACGGTAACACCATGTGGCGTATTAGTGGCGCATACATTTTGAGTGTGTATGTTTCTCATCAGTGCCTACTCTTTGTATACACTTTTATCTAAAGGGACTCTTCCAAAACAACCGCCTCAGTTGAGTTCCTTGATTGGCTAATGTGCATGGGAAGTTGTCCTCCATCCCAGAAGTATTTAAAACATAAGGTTTAGCGTTGTTCTGAATCCATTTGGATAAGTGCTTACGTAGCTGTTTGAAAGTGCAGTTTAGGGCTTTTGGTGAAGTTGGTTGAGTTGCTGTGAAGCTCAAGGGAAGGCTGAAGCAGCAGTAATGAATGAGACTGTGGCTTGAGCAGTGACCTCGCATGGTGAGTCCAGTGATCCCCATGGAAATTCTGCATCTACTCTACAAGCCCCACATCAGGAAACACAGCGTTCACTCTAAAACAATTGCATTCAGAGCTGGCCTCTGCCCCCACTCATTATCCCAACTTCACCTCTCTTATCAGCCATAAGGGAGTTGCAGCCGCGCTATTGGCTTCCTGCTGCAGAGATTCTCTGAGGAGCGAGCTGACTGGATTTGATATTCATTAGGATATGCGTGTCTTCACTGTCATATCATTCCCCCACCTTGCACGCCTTAGTGGACACAATTTTCCACTGTGGTGGCCCCCATACTGACGGCTTTCCCAGTGAGGAGACACACTCTGCTGCTATCCCCGAACAAGCCACCTACAGAAAAACAGCAAATCCTGCAGACTGTCACAAGACAAGCAGTGTTCTGCACAGACCTGTGATGCGCAGGTCTTATACTTCCTCACACACACACTGACAACAGACAGGTGAAGGCTGACACAGATGTTACTGCTCTGCAGAGGGCTTAAAAGATCAATGGGGGATAATTATTATTAATGGAGCTAGAGGAAAACAGACAGTGTCGCTTTCCGTCATAGCTATAGTAAGTATTTGTTTGTACGGATAGCACCTGGAGTGTTTGGGCCGGGGGGGGGGCTCTCTCAGCATCTTCGGGCAAAGGCAGGATACACCCTGGACAAGTTGCTAGTTCATTGCAGGGCTGACATATAGAGACAAACAACCATCCCGGGACCCCGGAATCGAACCCAGGACCTTCTTGCTGTGAGGCGACAATTAATTAAACACAAATACAAAAGATTTGGGCCTTGGTAAAACCAAAAGCCCCAAAAAATGTATATTATGTACCAGTACATTACAAAAATTGCATTGTATAATTAGATTCATTGAAAAATGTATTACTGATTATATTATCTCCCCTTTTCCCAAAGAAGACATACTGATATGTCTAGATTGGATTTATTTGAATATACTTAGTAATGTAGATTTTTAGTAGTTATAACATTTCCATTTACAGTTGCTCCTTCTCCTCTGTACTGGTGTCCTTATCTCCAGATCTTCACAGTGTCTTATGTTTTCAGTACAAGTCCATGAACATTTGCTAAAGCTGCAGTGTGTTTCCTCCAATGGAGGACATGGGTTTAAACTAACATGGCTCTTCTTGTGATTTGTTGTATTCAGACTTGGCCAATGGACTCTGGCTCACTTATAGCAAACACAGCCTCTTGCTGTCTGAGTCAGACACCTTCTGTGTGTCTCCATGCTCACATTTTCTACACTGAGTTTCTACATTGATACGGTTAGTGTTTTACTCAAACACTTCTGGGCTTCTTGTAACTCTTTTTCACCTGAACATTTATGGTGCAGCATAAATTATACAGCATAAGTAAAAGATTGCGCATGAGTTTTAATAGCATCCCCCTTTAATATAGCATAGGCATCAAAGATTTCATTGTTAATAATAGGACTAGCGCACCAGCAGCACTGACTTTTATTCTAAACATTCACAAACCAAAACACTTAAGAGAGATGGACATGTCAAGTATTTGACTGCATTGCAGGTGCTTCTTGATAACCCTAAACAATTAAAGCAAATGCACAATTTATTCTCTCTCCTTGTCTGAATGTGACAAGGCGCTAGCACTTGCCTTTTTTTGCAGTGGGTGGGTGGAAGTTGCTTCTCTGCTCAAGTTGGAAGGTAACATGACTTTGCCGAGAAGTGATAATGACTGTGTGGGAGAGTTGACATTGAAATGATGCGTGCAAAATGAGAAAATATGTGCGGAATGTCTAGGGTTTTTATCAATTTTCTTAACATTGTGAGAATAACATTTTTTATACTATGTCGTCACCTCAATGTAATTGTTCATTTCAAAATATAAATAAATATTTTTTTTAATTTTTTATTTTTTTTTATTTTTTTAAATTTTGTTGTTATGTACCAAATGGAAAAAAAAGTCTAGTTTATATCCATAAGGCCACGATGAAGAGCCCTGGTAGCACAACAAGTCTGAACATTCACCTCATGAGGAGTCTGCTGATGTTAGCATGGCTAGCTAGCTGTGCCAACACAACGCATGTATCAGTAACACATGTGAGATTAAGACACATGTGTTTTAGACATTTTCCAGCTACAACCCATCAAACTCTCTGGTACACGCAGCATCCTTCACTGCTGAAGATGTCATTGTTGTTACTTTACCTCTCTGAGTCCATGAAAAAATATGTATTGCTGTTGTTATTTTTATCTCGACAGTTTGTCTTATTTCTGTCCTTATGAGCAGACAGCAGAGCTCTGTCCAACACAATTTTAGCATCCCCTTCCTTTGGTTTCTTTACATATTATTTGTGCAATTAGTGAAAATTTTCACTAATTGCACTAATTTTCAAAAAATCAGAGCACGCGAAGCTCCAAGCTCTGACAACATTCCTGGTCATGTCCTGAGAGACTGTGCAGAAGAGCTCACAGATGTCTTCACAGACATCTTCAACATTTTTCTGAGCCAGGCTGTTGTCCCCACATGCCTCAAAGCCACCACCATCATTCCGGTCCCAAAGAAGTCGTCACCCTCCTTCTTCAATGACTACTGTCCGATCGCACTCACTCCCATCCTCATGAAGAACTTTGAGCGGCTAGTCATGCAGCGTATCAAGTCTGCCCACCCCCCCTCCCTGGACTCTATTCATTTTGCATACAGATCCAACCGCTTGACTGACCACTCCACTCAGCCCTCACACATCACCTGGGCTCAACACCTCACTGTGCAACTGGCTGCTGGACTTCCTGACAGGGAGTCCGCAGGCAGTACGGGGCCCCCCAAGGATGTGTGCTGAGCCCCCTCCTTTTCACTCTGCTGACCCATGACTGCACACCCAGACACAGGTCCAACCTCTTCATTAAGTTTGCGATGACACGACCGTGGTGGGTCTCATTAGCAACAGAAATGAGACAAACTACAGGAGTGAGGTGAGCCGCCTGGCCACATGGTGCAGTGACAATAATCTGTCTCTGAACGTCGAAAAGACGAAGGAGATTGTGGTGGACTTCAGGAGAGCGCACACCCAACATGCCCCTCTGACCATCAACAGTGCTACGGTGGAGTGTGTGAGCAGCACCACGTTCCTGGGTGTGCACGTCACAGAGGACCTCTCCTGGACCAAGAACACCACATCTCTGGCCAAGAAGGCTCAACAGCGTCTGTACTTCCTCCAAAAAGTGAGAAGATGACATGTTTTCACCTTGTAAACATATCCATAAAATCTTTTTTTGCTTGTTCGCTTGTTTTTAGGTTCTACAGCACTCAATATGACCAAAATAAGCGTCTTCTTAAAAGTCAACGTCATGGCTGAGGATTTCCGCTTTCATTCTCAATCCACCAATGACAGTCTCCAAATTCTGAGAAAAAAACATAGAAAACCTTAAGAATCAATCCTGACAGGTTGGGGATAAAGATGTAGAAACTAAATGTACCTCTTCCTCTTCTTCCTGGAAATTCATGTGTGTTAGGTTCAAACATGTACATGTATATGTACTCCAATGTTAGAACTTGCCACTGTGCCACGTACTGTATAGTAGAACACCTTTAAAGTCAGACCAGAATCAGAATCAGAATTAGAATTCTTTTTATTGTCATTGTACAAGTGTACAATGAAATAAAAGCAGCAACCGAGTATGAAAAACAACATAAACTAAGAATAAAAAGTACAAGCAGTAAAGTTAGACTTCAGTAAATATAAAAATACAGTCAGTCTGTGTCAATATTGCACATTGTCCTTGAGTGGTGTTGGTGTGTGCGTGTGTGTGTGAGTGTGTGGGCGGGGCAGGCAATGTCAGTGCCTGCTTGAGTTTATTGCAGTGATGGCTTGTGGGAAGACGCTATTTCTGAGTCTGGTTGTCCTGGTTTTGATGGACCTGTACCGCCTGCCAGACGGTAACGGATCAAACAGGTGGTGTGCAGGATGGGTGCTGTCTCTTGTGATTGCGTCAGCTCTGGTGAGGCCGCGGGATGAGTATAAGTCGTTAAGGGAGGGGATGATCTTCTGTGCTGTCTTGACCACTCTCTGGAGTCTCTCCCTATCTGCCTCAGTGCAGTGGGAGAACCACAGCGTGATGCAGTAGTTCAGGAAGCTCTCGATGGCAGAGCGGTAGAAGGTCACCAGCAGCTTCTCACAGATGATGACATAGCAGGTAAGCAAGCATTAATTAATTGATTAATGATACATTTTTCCATGAAAAAGGGAACAAACGTTTGTTTTTTAGGGTTTAATCATTGGCTTTAGCAGGACTTTGTGTTCATAAGCCTGGTGACACTGACTACACTGTGTAAATGTTATGTTGAACATGGCATGCATATCAGAGGCTTAGCAAGAACTTCAAATAAGGAAAAATAAAAAGTTAAATTCCCAAGATGCCACCCACTTTATAAAAGAGAGTTCTTTGTTGTGCATAATCTAGATGCTTCAACGTGTGTGTTTTTCGTTATCATACCACCCTTTTAGTAAATACAAAGAGCAGTATTTGATCTGCTGTTTGAAAGTGGTTATATTGTGGTCTGAACTGTTCTATGTGAAGACTTTTACTTACCCCACTAGGGGGTAAGTCAATAAAATGCTACATTTGGGCCTTGTGTGACATTGTGTGTGTTTGATTGTGTCTATCTGGATCCACCAGCATTTTAATTGGCCCCACAGAGCCCTAGTTGGACCCACCAGATTTAATATCACGTACATTTTACTACTAAATTTACTGTCCAAATATTTAAAAATAACAAATGTAACAGCTACTACATTTTCAAAGATTTATGACATTTGCGTGAAGTTAATAAACATCGGCTTTCGAATTTGTAATAACTTCCTCAAATGTAATATGAAAATGATAAATGTTCTGATCTTTGTGTGGTGACGGTCTGGTACAACCTATCTGCCTGTCCATCTCATGCTCCCTTTACCCATCACTCATAAACAAGATGGATGTAAGATTTATGATACCGGCCTTATGATTCACTTTTTTTTTTTTTTTTTCCAAAATAAGATTGACAAATAATTAATGAAAAAAAAGCGTCCTTTTATTATTTCTCGGACTAAAGGAACAGAATACTATAGATTTTTTAAATCTTTCATTTATAATATTAAGGAATCCCTTTTTTTCTGTAAGGTATAGAGGTTATAGATATTATAACCTACAAAACAATCACGCTTTCTTTTTTTGTAAAGGGGAGCATTAAAACATCATGTGTCTTAAAATTGGGGTTTATAGGGTCTTGAAATCAAGAAAGACACTCCTGAAGCAACTCTGCTCCCCGTACCCATGCTGTGTCTGCTTCGTAGCTCCGCCCTGCCCTATTAAACAGTCGTAGTGACCCGTTAACAACCCTTCCCTGGTCCTACCGCTTTGTGTGTGCCGCGGTTCCCTCACTGAAATAACTGGAAGCAGCGAGTTACAATGCAGCATTGTGAAATACCTGAAGGCGACCTCACAGAATATAATGTCAGTGCCTTCAGCTAAAACCTGTATGACAATTCATATAGCATCTAAACCAGCTTAATGATCACCTACTTTTATTGATTTTTTTTTTTTTTCTTCAACCAGCTCAGAAGGGGCTTCATTAAATCCATACAAATGATTCCATTCAGTTTCCATTTTTTTGATTAGTAAATTTAGATGGACTTTTTCGGCCTCAACTGAGTTTAAGTCAGTTTGGTTTTCTGTTTTCGGGTTGTACTCAGATACCCCAGGTCTGCCTTGAAATGTTCAGCAGTTTTTCAGACATCCCCGCCTCTTTCCTTCTTTACAAGTGCTCATTATATGATTATATGATTCCCTGTCTGTTTTTCTCTCCTTCAATATCTACTCCTTCAGTCACCTTGGACAAGAGATCAGTGAAAAGGTAATAAAGTTTACCATAGAGCTGCTCTGCATTGACCTCAAAAAGTTGTCAGTTTGTCCAACACCTGTGCTGAAGAGCTGCCGTGTGGAAGAAATAGATGAAGAGGGGGAAAAAAAAATGGAGAGGACTGGAGAGTGGAGGTGGTCGGGGCAGGTAAAGAGCATGGGGTAAGTATAAGCAGGCAGGGAGAAATAGATTGAGGGATTACAAAAGATGGAGGCTTTGTGGCAGTGCTGATGTGTGGACGGTGGGTGGACAGGGTGGTTGAGTTGTTGCTCTGAAATGGGTCCTGACCGAGTCATTTCTCAGGTGAAGATTTACCCCGGTGCTTTGCAATGGTGGAAGGGCGATAGAGAATGACCCTTTTTCACTTGTCATGAATATTTATTTGGAGAGAGCGTTCACAGGCTGCTGCGTAGATTTGACAAATGATGGTCAACTATCTATATTCTATTCCCCTCTATTTCTTCACCCTTTTCCACCTGTGACTGGCTCATCTAATCTATGGGACTGTTTTCTTCCTTTTGTTTATGGAACGTTCAGGTAGGGCTTAGAAAAGCAGGAGTAAATGCATGGATGAGAACCAAAACAGTTGAGGTTGTTCGGGCATCTGGTCAGGATGCCTCCTGGAGAGATTATCTCTCTCGGCTGGCTTGGGAATGTCTTGGTGTCTCCCCGGAGGAGTTGGTGGAAGTGGCTGGGGAGACCCGGACCTGGATAAGCGGCTGAAAATGAAACGAAAACGAAGAACCAAAACTCCTCTCTTTCAGAATGCAGATATTTTTGTCAACACCGTCAGTCATGCTGTATTTTACTTACCACACATAGTTACAAAAAATTGTAAGGAGCTTGCATCTTTGGCAAGGGCAAAAAAACAGAGGATTTATTTTCTGTGTGTGGAGTTAAAATGTAAATTCATTGAGTTCAAATCTTGAATGACTAATTTAAAACCAGGCTAAAAAGCAGTGGTTACGCTCAGCAAACACAAGATTAATCTGTCTCAAGCATTCAAATGACTTGAGCAAGTAAACACTGTATAAGTAAGCAAGCTATGTGATCGATAAACTACAGTTACCTGCCACTCATTAAAGAATAACAACCTTTTCTCATTCCAGCTGATGTGTGAGGTACCCTTTGTTGTTTGTGGATGACACGCTAAACCTTCCCTTCAGATGACTTTGGTTTGGTTGGTTGGGCTTAGGAAAGGGTCTGTGACATTTCTTTAAGTTAAGCACAAATACATGGTTAGTTACAGGAAATTACTGGTGATGCCTGTTTTAAAATGGGATATGAATTCTGGTCTTCCATGTGAAAACTGCATTTAAAGCTGTCCTCCAATCATCTTAGCACTTTCTGTCTTTGGAAAGCATATTGCGCCGTGTCATGTGTTCCACTCATCTGACAGTGATGCAAGTGACTTTACATGGCAGGTACATTAAACCCCTGTGTTTGATGCCATAAAGTACCTTGTTTACTTGGAGGAGATGCAAAGGTACATCGTGAAACGCTGAAATCGGACAAAGTAGGCATGAGAATGGGCGGAGAAAAAAATCTCCTTGCCCAGTTTTGCATCCTTTAGTTTTTTCAGTGTTCCTGCTAAATCACCAAGTCATCTTTAATGTAATGTCTCTACTGTGGGAAATAAGTAATTCAAGACATTTACCTCCTGGTGGAGGACATTTCCATTAAGAAAGATCAAGGAAAAACTACAAAATGGATTTTAACAAAACCTAGTGGGAGGATAGGGAATGGGCCAGAGAAGAACCTGTTACATTTTCGCGTAGATTCAAATAAAGGGATAGATAAATCAATTTTCATTTAAGGTCGACCTCCTCAATATTTCGAACACAAGATGAAAAAATGGAAAACATGGAGAAAAAAGCTAGGCTATTTTTAGCTTTATTGAATTTTAACTCATAGATCTCCTGTGTGTTGCTAATAGATCGTAGTAGGATCTCATTAGAACCAGCCGTATCCCATGGTACATTCTCCTTATTGCAGAACATCTAACACAAAAGGCACCAATTATTAAATTAATCAGTGCACGTTGTGTGACCATGCATTCATGTGCTCCATCCGCTAACATCTGCTGATATGCAATCCAGATCAAGATGAGCAGGAAATGACCTGTCAATGCTCCCTGATTTAGGCTGCAGTAGAAATGGGGAGAGTTCTTTCATTTTTATTCGCCTAACCGTATTACCAACTATTGAACAGAATTCCGTGCATGTGCCTTTTGTCTACAATTTTATAGTCCGTATGAGATTTGGCTTTGTGAAAGCGAACCGAACCAGCAGAAGAAAAAAAATTAAACAATGTAGAAAATTTCAGATTAGGGTGTTGTGATCCTTCAATCAAAATCAATAAAGCGACCGCTTGAAATTCCTACTGCACGCCTGATTCACATTTTTATGACTAGGTTGGCATCTTGCAAACAGTGTAATGGGCTAGCGGACAATGGCGAGTTTAATATGAATGGCTGTTGACTGACAACTTTTCCTTTTTTTTTAACAAATATTTTGTTCCATTGAATATAAAGCATCTTTTAAACAGCTGTTAGATGGCCATTTTAATGTCCAAAGCATTTCAGCAATAAAATTGTTGATTCACATCAAAATAACTTCTTTTTTAGGTTGATTGTGTTAACTGGGTACAAAAAGTCAAATCGAAACTATATAGTGGCAGACTTTGTGATGTCAGAAGATATTGGATCGTTATCTAAAGAACTGATGTCATATTGCATAGTGATACAACTGGTGATTTACATCCCTAACAGAAATATGTACGACGGTATCTCATATGCACAAAGTGAACACTCAAACTGATGCCAACTGGAAATATCCAACACTTTTGTGAGGTTGTGTAGATGGTCATATTTTGTTCGACCTCCATCACCTCAGTTAAACCACTACCTGGTTTCTGACTTTGTCCATTGATTTGTGCTTGATAGGTTTTTTTTTGTGGCATTATGAGTGCTGTTTTGCTGGAGACAGCTGCCACTTACAGCTTTAAATTACGCTAATGTGACCAATGAGTGTTAAAAAAGTGAAGTGTGGAGGATGTAAAATGCAGGGTGAGGTAATAATTCACTGCAAGTTTGTTTCTCGCAAAGAGTAATAAGAGACCTGCTGTTATGATAAAATGATAAGTACAGCTTCAAACCATGGCAGAATAGGTCAAGGTCAAGGTCAAAGTTATTTATATAGCATGTTTTAAAACAACCAAAAGTTGACCAAAGTGCTTAACAATCTAAAAATCAACAAAAACACAAGAGCACATCAAAGCCAGCAAACGATACGTGCAGTCAAGGTGTCAGAGTTCAACTCGAATTGAAGGCCAGTGTAAAAAGGTAAGTCTTCGGCAATAGAGTTTACAAAAAGGTGGAATGAAATGTAAAGTGGCCAGTATGATTCAAACTGACCTAGTCTGTATTGAAAGATTTGTGGCTTCACAGAAATGTTCTAATTTTATCTTTCATTTTATCGTCATATCTATTCAGTGATTGCCCAGTATGACAACCCTCCATTTCCCAGTATAAAAGGAATGGCATTTTCCACAGTGAAACAGCTTCTCTTAACACTTACGATTTATTCTCCATTTCCAAATAAGGCCAAACTGAAACCTTTTAAAAGCTCTGGTACAGGAGTTTGGAGTACAAATGTCGCTCCATTCCTGGGTCTTTCCTTCATCACTGTCCAAATCTCAGTGTTCCAGCCACCGTGTTGTTCCCTAAACACACCTTTTTTTTTTTTTAATCATATGACGAAACACAGCTGCAGAGGTATGAGAGACTGGGATTCAGGTTGGATCAGCTGTCTATACAGTCATCAGCCATGGCACTGCAGTCTGGCTGAACGCTACATTGGAGCTGGAGTGTTTAAGGCAAAATTTCTAAATAAAGGAATTTAGAAAATCTAACTCATTATTTTGTTGGTTTTGCTGGCTCTATTTTTAATAGAGCAATTTCTTTATATACATCTATTTCACCAGTGTTTCCATTTCTCTTTTAAAGCCAGGGTATCATTTCAATGATGATTCAGTATGTCTATTCAATCTGACACCATCAGCTCTATTACATTACTTAAGTAAAGCTTCTAACAAGGGCCATATCCTATTACCACAAAGGGGGGGACAAACAAGGAATTTTCTTCAGGAGACATCAAAAATATCAACGAGATCTATCACATTTCATAATCAATAAACAGTAATGAGTCATTTTAACACTACTGCTAAACATATTTACCTATTTTTGAGAGTCACCCCTTAACAAATGCAGCACAATTCAGAATTGGGGATTTAGATTAACAACCATGTGCAGCTTCTCATATAGACCTACAGGAAGAACAAACACAGGTTGCTTTTTGAGAACTGACAGGATACAAGAGTTGTTTCATGTTCTTGTTTTTTACTGGTTATAAATACATAAACAACTTACATATTTTACTATTAGGATCACAAAACAACACTGTCTACTTAGTTTTAAAACATTTTTTCTGCAATGTTTTTGCTAAAAAAATGCCTCTTAAAGAGGGGAAGGAATCAAAACTTTAAAATATTTGTGTTAAACTATGAAAAAAACTTTAAAATGCAGAGGTGGCTTTCATTAGATACACTTACCTAATTTTAAATTCTAAATTCTAATTTTTAAGTTATTTACTGGGGGGAATTATCATGTTTTTCAAAAAGTTGTGGGGGAAATGTCCCCTGTGTGTCCCCTGGGATCTGCACCTCTACTTCTTAAGGGCTGCTACAAAAAGAGTACACTTAAGTAAAGTTCACACATATCACACATATTTATGCAGATTTTTTACTTCTGATGTCTGTCCCAAACGGCATCTACCTAACTTCTTTGTCTATTACACCCAGAGAAAACAGAAAATGTATCTCCAAAGGAGAAGCCTGAATGCAGTTTTCCTTTAGGATGACTGGTAATCAATGGTGACAAAAACAAGTTTTCAATAACTTTGCAGAGGAATGGCGAAAAATAAGAAATAACGCATGGCTTTGTTTGACATTATTTAATTTTCACTTCTTGGATTACAGGGAGAGTAAATAGGGGATAATATGAAAACTGACAAACAATAAAGTGGCAGCTGTGTGCAAGTGTTCCTATGTCAATTTTTTTCAGACTGCCAGTGATCAGGGGATTTACACATGGCCATGGGTGTGTTCTTATAGTATGTGGTGAGCATGGAAGGAGAATATATATATATTTTTTTATCCTGCTGGATCTCTCTCTGGATGGAGAGATTGGGCTGCTTTGTAGTTGTGATTGGAGGGAATTAAGACCTACCTTTGGTAGCTGGAAATAGTGGACAACTGGGAAACAGTTTGAGCCGATGACAAGCGTGTGAGTGGTGCGTGTGTGTGTCAGAAGAGAACGAAAGAGAGAGATTAACTCACACCACTAAAAATCATCCAACAGCTTCACCTTGAAATATATGACATTACAGTTGTGTAAATAAAAAAAAAAGGGCCATATTGCAGGATTTTGTTTTAAAACTGAAAGTTGTAAATTTAATATTAGCATGAATTGCATGGATGGATGTGTTGGATGTGTGACAATACATGTTTATGACAAATTGTAACGGGTGTGAGAGTGGACCCAAGAACAGTACAGACCTAGACCGGCACAGTTCAGGACTTTATTAACAAAGTTCACAAGTCCAAATAGACAACAATCAGGAAGCCTAGTCGGCGAGCACGGTCTACGTTCAGAATGGGAACGGAGTCTCCGGATAGGAAGTCCGGGCAGACTGCAGGCAGACAGGGAACGGGCAGATGCAGACTTCAGAGACAGAAGGCAGGTCAGGTTACCGGGTCAGAGACGAGGAGATGTGGTCAGGGGCAGAAGGCAGGAGATTCGTCCGGGAATGAATGCTGGAATGTAGTGCATGACGCGACGACAATCTGGCAGAGAGTGTGTGTGGAGGAGCTGGTTAAGAGCTGGCTGGGTGATTGGTTGCAGCTGGGAGGAACAGATGAGTCTGATGATTTTGATTAGGGCAGGCAGGTAGAGTGGGTTGGTAGAGGGGAAAACCAGGAGTGGATTTTGACAGCAAATAAAAAATGTATGTTATTTAAAAAAAAAAAACCAAACACAAAAAACATAGTTATATAAAATAACAATGGCAAACATTTTTTCATCAAGAACTCGATGGGGCTGTGGAAGACTACTCTGGAAGCCAATTCAAGGCCAATTGCCCAAGTTAGCATCAAGTACGGCATATACCAAGGAGATACCCTATCTCCCCCGCTGTTCTGCATTGGCCTGAACCCCCTCTGCCAGATCATCACAAAGAGTGGCCAAGGATACCGTTTCAGAAATGGAACAACGATCAGCCACCTCCTCCACATGGATGACATCAAGCTGTACGCAAAGAGTGAGCGAGACAACTCACTGATCCACATCACCTATCCTGTTCCATCACCTATCCACCTAGGATCTACAGCACTGACATCGATATGTAATTCGGGCTAGACAAGTGTAGACGAATGATATCAAAGAGAGGCAAGATGATAACAACTGAAGCGGTTGAACTACCAGAAGGCAAAATAGCCGATGTTCAGGACAGCTACAAATACCTTGGGATCCCACAGGCAAATGGGAATCATGAAGAGGCCCAAAGGAAGTCAGCCACAGCCAAATACCTACGTAGAGTAAGGCAGGTCCTGAGAAGTCAGCTGAATGGTCAGAACAAGATCCCAGCCATCAACACCTTTGCCCTGCCTGTCATCAGACACCCTGCCTGTATAATAACTTGGCAAAAGGAGGAGATAGAAGCCACAGATATCAAGACAAGGAAGATCCTCACCATGCATGGAGGGTTTCACCCGAAGTCCAGCACCCTGAGGCTGTAGACAAAGAGGAAAGAGGGAGGCAGTGATCATGGCAGCACAAGAACAGGCCTTGAACACAAGATCAATTGAGGCCGGGGTCTACCACACCAGACAGGACCCAAGGTGCAAACTGTGCAAAGATGCCCCTGAGACAGTGCAGCACATAACAGCAGGGTGCAAGATGATGGCAAGTAAGGCACACTTGGAGTGTCATAACCAAGTGGCTGGCATAGTATACAGAAACATCTGTGCCGAGTATGGGCTGGCGGTTCCAGGATCAAAGTGGGCAACACCTCCTATGGTGATTGAGAACGACCGAGCTGAGATCTTGTGGGACCTCCAGGTCCAGATTGATAAAATGGTGATGGCTAAACCAACCGGATATCGTGATGGTCGACAAGCGGGATAAGAAGGCGGTAGTGGTAGATGTCGCAGTCCCCAGTGATAGCAACATCAGGAAGAAGGAACATGAGAAGCCTGAGAAATGCCAAGGGCTGAAAGAGGAGCTGGAAGGATGTGGGGGAGTAAAGGCATCAGTTGTACCGGTGTTGATAGGAGCCCTCGGGTCTGTAACCCCCAAGCTGGGAGAGTGGCTCCAACAA
>KV751367.1:6227735-6273829 GCA_001698575.1 Mola mola | reverse complement strand
AATATAACGTGTTGAATCTACTTTTTGGCTTGGGACACCTTTGATGCAAACTGGTGAATCAACATTAAACTTTGCCCGAATTAAAATGTAACAGGCCTTTTATCACACCTGATTTTGTAATCTGATACCGCAAGGAAAAGCACATGTGCAACTTGTAACATTAACAATGACACTTTGTAATGCAGCGCTTGCAAAAACCTGACCACGGAAACTGAAAGTTGTAGTTAACCTTATTCATTGCATTCAATGTTCTCATCCTTTTAAATGCCAAAATGTCTACTTTAATAAAAGCCTTTAGTGTTGGCCCCTATTTGAGCTGCTGCTTTGAAACATTCTGTGTAGAGAGTGTATTTATAAGATTTATAAGCACCTTTGTAAATGCTGTTGTCCAGGTCTGCAGTTAAGATTCTGAATGTTGATCTAGATCCAGGAGACACATCTCCCAACCTGACTATTTGGCATATTAGATTATGTTAATGTTCTGTATTTGTAAATGATTTGCACATGAAAAGTGATCAGAGAGAGCAGCATCATCGTGCAGTATTAAGTTTGAACTGCACAGAATGTTGCAGTTTAGTTTGTTTTGTTAAGCCATGTGAGATGCTGTTGCTAGTTTCACAAACATGACCTCCTGTGGCAATACCCTTAGCAAGGCCAAGAAATAAAGGGAGTTTTTCCTTCTGTAGCACAAACATGTCATCTGTGTTGAAACAGGTATCTTAATGTTAGTCTCTGGGTTGACGCCATCCAATCAACAGTAACCTTGGTGTCCGAGCACCGTGCATTACATCGGAAATTAAATTCCAAGGCACAGCTTAAAGACGCAGGGTCAAACAGCCTTTCAGTCATTCACAGAATTTCCTTGCAAGTAACGTTTTTGCCTAACAGGGGACCAGCAATGTGCTCAGCTGACATTTCTTCAGTGACAGTAGGCCAAACCAACATGTCATTGGCTCTTGATGTCTCCTTCTCATCCGTCTCGTCTATTGTGGAAGTATCTCCCCTGCTTCATGCAGAGAGGCTGGGGTTGGCAGGCTGAGGAAAGGTACTCAAATGTTTGTGCTCTTTCACTGACAGCAGTTGTTGCTTCTCTCTCTCTCTCTCTTTAAAACACACACACACACACACACACACACACATGCGCGCAAGTGTCTGGGGAGTTTGCACACAGCTCTGTTGTCGGCTGTTTGTTATCAGCTAAAACCAGCGAGGGTGAAATATTTAGTTTGGCAAGTCTTCAAGGATTGAAAGTTCAAGGTGTATTGGTCCAGCATTTTGCTTCAACCGTCATGGTGTTGGATTATAATGCAGGTGTAAAGCCTGGCTGTATCATCAAAATGATGGGATTCTGTGTTTCAGAAACTGAATATATTATCTTGCATTTTGATGTAGCTGGCTTTTATGTTTTAACAATACTACTTGCATAACTATGTATATGCAATTTTGAGATATATCACAAACAAAAATTACATAGAAATATGGATAGAAATGATCGTCTGCTTCAGAAAAATGAATTGTGACCTGAGTGCCTTTTCTTCTCTCTCACTCTCTCTATATATAGTCTATATATATATAAAACAAAATTCCTCACTCGCCCTCTGTGGGTGGTCTTGTGTCTCTTTCAAGCTCAGGTCCTCTACCAGAGGCCTGGGAGCCTGAGGGGTCCTGTGCAGGATCTTAGCTGTTAGCTGCTGCGCTCTTCTAGACAGAGATCGAAGATGTTGTTCCTGGGATTTTTTTGGAGCCACTCTCCCAGCTTGGGGTTTACAGGCCCGAGTGCTCCTATCACCACTGGTACCACTGATGCCTTTACTCCCTACATCCTTTCCAGCTCCTCTTTCAGCCCTTGTTATTTCTCGAGCTTCTCATGTTCCTTCTTCCTGATGTTGCTATCACTGGGGACTGCGACATCTACCACTATCGCCTTCTTATCCTGCTTGTCGACCACCACAATATCCGGTTGGTTAGCCACCACCATTTTATCGATCTGGATCTGGAGGTCCCACAAGATCTCAGCTCGGTTGTTCTCAATCACCTTAGGAGGTGTTGTCCACTTTGACCCTGGAACCTCCAGCCCATACTCGGCACAGATGTTTCTCTATACTTTGCTGGCTACATGGTTGTGACGCTCCAAGTATGCCCCTTGCACCCTGCTGTTATGTGCTGCACTGTCTCAGGAGCATCTTTGCACAGTGTGCACCTTGGGTCCTGTCTGGTGTGGTAGACCCCGGCCTCAATTGATCTTGTGTTCAAGGCCTGTTCTTGTGCTGCCATGATCACTGCCTCTGTGCTGTCCCTGAGACCAGCCTTCTCCAGCCACTGGTATGTCTTCTCGATTTCAGCCACTTCCTCCAGCTGTCAGTGGTACATCCGTGCCGGGCCTTGTCCCTCCATGATGGTCTCTCTTCTTCTTCGTTCTCCTCACTGGGTTTCTGCTGGCATTCACTATCTGTGGCTTCTATCTCCTCCTTTGGCCAGGTTATTATACAGGCAGGGTGTCTGATGACAGGCAGGGCAAAGGTGTTGATGGTTGGGATCTTGTTCTGACCATTCAGCTGACTTCTCAGGACCTACCTTACTCTACGTAGGTATTTGGCTGTGGCTGACTTCCTTGCGGCCTCTTCATGATTCCCATTTGCCTGTGGGATCCCTGTGTATTTGTAGCTGTCCTGAACATCGGCTATGTTACATTCTGGTAGTTCAACCCCTTCAGTTGTGATCATCTTGCATCTCTTTGATATCGCAAAGGTATATATATAAATTTAAGTAGGTAAGACCGACTATGATTTAAAGCACACATGCTATGAGATGTGCACACAAGAAAAGAGGATTTTAATTAAATTTAGGGTTAGAATACCTTTACACAGCGCAGGCCAAAGCTTTTTCACTTTCATACTTATTTGACTCTAGTTCAATTACTCTAGTAAATCTCTTTTTCTTGCTTGGATTACTTTTGTACAGGCAAGAGCTCATCACACGTCCCTTATTATTACAACGCTTTGAAATGTGAGATATGACCCTCTGTGAGTGTATCACTGTGCATGTGTATAATTGAATGTTTGTGAAAGTGAAAGCCGAGTTATGCATGTCTGTGTGTGTACATGTGGGTGTGCCTGACTGATTTTTAATTTCATTTCCTATGTACACGCTCCATCCACCAGTGCAGAAGATGAGATTGAGCCTTTACCGCTGATTTTGAAATTGGGCCGGTCCTGCCGGACTCACAGCTCCATATAAATGCATTAAAGCAGAGACAAAAGTGGCTCGCCCTGGTGACGATTGGCGCTTGACATGCTAGGGACTCAGGAACATCCATTAACATACATGAACATTAACTGATGACTAAGTCAAGCCTCAGACAGTGTGGAACGTGAACACCGGACTGGGAAACGGCTCTGGTTGAGCAGCTGTAATTTTCATCCTTTGAAGGTGCTGAAACAGTGTGACAGTTGACTATTGAACTTAATCGCTTGATGAGCACCTAAGGCCTTGAATTAGCTTTTACTCTTGTCAACAAAAAGGGGCCATTGAATTGATGTGGATGATAGGTCGTTGGCTGAGGGGTTGACACATCCTGTTTTACTGGTCCAGAAAGTTAGAGTTCCTCCAATGCAGCGGCTGAAATCGGCAGATGAAGTCAATTGTATCGTTACCATCAATTTCTAACAATAGCTTGATGCATCTGTGTTAACACAACTCCTCAATCTTGAAAAACTGCTTTTTGCCACAAAAAAAAAAGATAATTTATATTTTTTTAGCTCCACTGAAATGTGCTTAACCACACCGCATTGCATTGAAAATTTTACCCAAAACATTTTCATCTCCCGCTCTATTAGAGCATGTCTCTGCAATGGATGTTGAAAACTTGACTTAATTATAAAAAAGAATTCCCTGTGAGCCTTAACAGCAAGGCTAGTCGGCTCAAGGGCAAGTACAGTACCTGTATTGCATCAAGTCCATTTCATAAGCATGCGAAAAGCAAGTGAAAATGAACAAGTGACAATGCCAGCAGAACGAATCCACTAGAAGTAAGGCATCTTAAAATTATAGTGCAAATGGAGGAAATGTAGGATGTAATCCTGCAGTATCAAAACAGCAAATAAGACATTTTTGCTCTCTTTATTGTTCCAAATCAATTGTTATTCACATATGCAAATAAAGAAAAACCTCAGTGAAACTGTATCTAACACCCCACCCCACCCCCTTCTTTTCTCATTTGCTCACTGCCTTGTCTTGCACAGCGTTTCTAAATACCAACAAAATGAATGTATGTTATATAAGAGGGCCTTTAGTCGCCAGCCTTTAGAGCCTTGGTCAGTTAAAAACCCTCACTTTTAAAAAGCCAGGTATTTCTGTTGCAGGCACAGTGTCTTTGAGGGAGCGTGAATTTTATTTTTTTGACCTTTGGATGCCTATTAAGGCCAGCTGAAAAGGCATGAAGCCAGTTGTCCCATCACTTGCTATATTTATTGCTATGAAAATATTCTTGTGGATTACACACGTTTCCTTATACCACACCTCCATTTTTCACAGTATATTGTAGAACAGTCATGTTGTATTTTTTCCTGCTACTGCATCTGTACCAGTACCAATAGGACAATACTAGAAATTAGGGGTGTCATGATTGTCCAAATCCTCGATTTTATTTTATTTTACAATTTTAAGATCACAATTCAACTTGTTTCACAAGTTTTACAATTTTATTTGTTCTTTCATTTTTTTTTGTTTTTTTTAAGCACAGAAGGTGCTAAAAAATGAAGGTAGATTAGTCTCAATTTAGAAAAAATAAAGATAATTGATTCTATGCTTTAATAACTCATTTAGATTTTTAATATTCTAGTACAAAAGAAGAGCTACATGGTGTCATGAGTGATATACCACACTAAACCCTGATTTTCAATTTTAAATAATTACTTTACAATGTAAAGCTAATAATAACTGGTTTTTCCAGTCAAATGAGAACAAACTGTAAAAAAAAAAAGAGGACTCACAGAATGTACCTGCCATCTAGTGACTCAGGACTGCAGTCTGTGCTCTTCACATCAAAAAAAATGATTGTAGACAAGAAAACCACAGCTTTTGGTTTTCTTGTTGGCCTCTCATTTAGCTTTGTTACTCCCCTTTTGACCGTCCTTTCTGTGCCAACACGGCCGGGAAGGGGCACCCTGTCGGATCCACATGAGGTGGGCACGGCTGCAGCTGGATATACCTTCCCCTTATATATACCTTTACTATGCACCCTTAACGCAAGCTTTATCTACACCTTAATTAACTTTAATTAGCTGCAGTTTCAGGTTAAAGATAACCTGCTATTGCTACTACTTGCTGTGTCTTCTGTGCTTCTTTTCCCTCTTGGCACGCCTGCAGGGTTTTAACCCAGTGGGCAGGGATAGCTAATTGTCCCTGGTCAAGATTGTGACGTTATTTGGATGGATTTCCAAATTATAACTGAGGTTGTGACACACCTATTTGCAATAGATTAATTATATTTGCATGCTTAGGCTGTTTAATCTGCATAAAATCAGCTGTACACAAAGGTCAACTGGGCGATACGGTTTGAACAGGCTGTGTGTACTGCCAAAAAAGAATGCTCCCGTACATCCTTTTTTGATCTTTTTGCACCTTGGGTCCTGTCTGGTGTGGTAGACCCCGGCCTCAATTGATCTTGTGTTCAAGGCCTGTTCTTGTGCTGCCATGATCACTGCCTCTGTGCTGTCCCTGAGACCAGCCTTCTCCAGCCACTGGTATGTCTTCTCGATTTCAGCCACTTCCTCCAGCTGTCAGTGGTACATCCGTGCCGGGCCTTGTCCCTCCATGATGGTCTCTCTTCTTCTTCGTTCTCCTCACTGGGTTTCTGCTGGCATTCACTATCTGTGGCTTCTATCTCCTCCTTTGGCCAGGTTATTATACAGGCAGGGTGTCTGATGACAGGCAGGGCAAAGGTGTTGATGGTTGGGATCTTGTTCTGACCATTCAGCTGACTTCTCAGGACCTACCTTACTCTACGTAGGTATTTGGCTGTGGCTGACTTCCTTGCGGCCTCTTCATGATTCCCATTTGCCTGTGGGATCCCTGTGTATTTGTAGCTGTCCTGAACATCGGCTATGTTACATTCTGGTAGTTCAACCCCTTCAGTTGTGATCATCTTGCATCTCTTTGATATCGCAAAGGTATATATATAAATTTAAGTAGGTAAGACCGACTATGATTTAAAGCACACATGCTATGAGATGTGCACACAAGAAAAGAGGATTTTAATTAAATTTAGGGTTAGAATACCTTTACACAGCGCAGGCCAAAGCTTTTTCACTTTCATACTTATTTGACTCTAGTTCAATTACTCTAGTAAATCTCTTTTTCTTGCTTGGATTACTTTTGTACAGGCAAGAGCTCATCACACGTCCCTTATTATTACAACGCTTTGAAATGTGAGATATGACCCTCTGTGAGTGTATCACTGTGCATGTGTATAATTGAATGTTTGTGAAAGTGAAAGCCGAGTTATGCATGTCTGTGTGTGTACATGTGGGTGTGCCTGACTGATTTTTAATTTCATTTCCTATGTACACGCTCCATCCACCAGTGCAGAAGATGAGATTGAGCCTTTACCGCTGATTTTGAAATTGGGCCGGTCCTGCCGGACTCACAGCTCCATATAAATGCATTAAAGCAGAGACAAAAGTGGCTCGCCCTGGTGACGATTGGCGCTTGACATGCTAGGGACTCAGGAACATCCATTAACATACATGAACATTAACTGATGACTAAGTCAAGCCTCAGACAGTGTGGAACGTGAACACCGGACTGGGAAACGGCTCTGGTTGAGCAGCTGTAATTTTCATCCTTTGAAGGTGCTGAAACAGTGTGACAGTTGACTATTGAACTTAATCGCTTGATGAGCACCTAAGGCCTTGAATTAGCTTTTACTCTTGTCAACAAAAAGGGGCCATTGAATTGATGTGGATGATAGGTCGTTGGCTGAGGGGTTGACACATCCTGTTTTACTGGTCCAGAAAGTTAGAGTTCCTCCAATGCAGCGGCTGAAATCGGCAGATGAAGTCAATTGTATCGTTACCATCAATTTCTAACAATAGCTTGATGCATCTGTGTTAACACAACTCCTCAATCTTGAAAAACTGCTTTTTGCCACAAAAAAAAAAGATAATTTATATTTTTTTAGCTCCACTGAAATGTGCTTAACCACACCGCATTGCATTGAAAATTTTACCCAAAACATTTTCATCTCCCGCTCTATTAGAGCATGTCTCTGCAATGGATGTTGAAAACTTGACTTAATTATAAAAAAGAATTCCCTGTGAGCCTTAACAGCAAGGCTAGTCGGCTCAAGGGCAAGTACAGTACCTGTATTGCATCAAGTCCATTTCATAAGCATGCGAAAAGCAAGTGAAAATGAACAAGTGACAATGCCAGCAGAACGAATCCACTAGAAGTAAGGCATCTTAAAATTATAGTGCAAATGGAGGAAATGTAGGATGTAATCCTGCAGTATCAAAACAGCAAATAAGACATTTTTGCTCTCTTTATTGTTCCAAATCAATTGTTATTCACATATGCAAATAAAGAAAAACCTCAGTGAAACTGTATCTAACACCCCACCCCACCCCCTTCTTTTCTCATTTGCTCACTGCCTTGTCTTGCACAGCGTTTCTAAATACCAACAAAATGAATGTATGTTATATAAGAGGGCCTTTAGTCGCCAGCCTTTAGAGCTTTGGTCAGTTAAAAACCCTCACTTTTAAAAAGCCAGGTATTTCTGTTGCAGGCACAGTGTCTTTGAGGGAGCGTGAATTTTATTTTTTTGACCTTTGGATGCCTATTAAGGCCAGCTGAAAAGGCATGAAGCCAGTTGTCCCATCACTTGCTATATTTATTGCTATGAAAATATTCTTGTGGATTACACACGTTTCCTTATACCACACCTCCATTTTTCACAGTATATTGTAGAACAGTCATGTTGTATTTTTTCCTGCTACTGCATCTGTACCAGTACCAATAGGACAATACTAGAAATTAGGGGTGTCATGATTGTCCAAATCCTCGATTTTATTTTATTTTACAATTTTAAGATCACAATTCAACTTGTTTCACAAGTTTTACAATTTTATTTGTTCTTTCATTTTTTTTTGTTTTTTTTAAGCACAGAAGGTGCTAAAAAATGAAGGTAGATTAGTCTCAATTTAGAAAAAATAAAGATAATTGATTCTATGCTTTAATAACTCATTTAGATTTTTAATATTCTAGTACAAAAGAAGAGCTACATGGTGTCATGAGTGATATACCACACTAAACCCTGATTTTCAATTTTAAATAATTACTTTACAATGTAAAGCTAATAATAACTGGTTTTTCCAGTCAAATGAGAACAAACTGTAAAAAAAAAAAGAGGACTCACAGAATGTACCTGCCATCTAGTGACTCAGGACTGCAGTCTGTGCTCTTCACATCAAAAAAAATGATTGTAGACAAGAAAACCACAGCTTTTGGTTTTCTTGTTGGCCTCTCATTTAGCTTTGTTACTCCCCTTTTGACCGTCCTTTCTGTGCCAACACGGCCGGGAAGGGGCACCCTGTCGGATCCACATGAGGTGGGCACGGCTGCAGCTGGATATACCTTCCCCTTATATATACCTTTACTATGCACCCTTAACGCAAGCTTTATCTACACCTTAATTAACTTTAATTAGCTGCAGTTTCAGGTTAAAGATAACCTGCTATTGCTACTACTTGCTGTGTCTTCTGTGCTTCTTTTCCCTCTTGGCACGCCTGCAGGGTTTTAACCCAGTGGGCAGGGATAGCTAATTGTCCCTGGTCAAGATTGTGACGTTATTTGGATGGATTTCCAAATTATAACTGAGGTTGTGACACACCTATTTGCAATAGATTAATTATATTTGCATGCTTAGGCTGTTTAATCTGCATAAAATCAGCTGTACACAAAGGTCAACTGGGCGATACGGTTTGAACAGGCTGTGTGTACTGCCAAAAAAGAATGCTCCCGTACATCCTTTTTTGATCTTTTAATCTCTTTCTTTTTGGAAACCAACAGCCGCAACATTGGTGAATATGAGGACAATAGGCTACACATAAAAAAACAGAGCCAGCCAGTGCCAGTGCACCTCCCAGAGGAAAGCACTAGTGACACAGTATAAGTCTGATGATAAGACGGTTTATTTAGCCTGGTTCTTCTAGCCAAAAGCAGGCCTCAAATGAGGAGTTACATGAGACAAACTATACATATTTCTCATTAGGCCCGAGCACAAAGCGTGCAAAGACCCTACTGTAACTGAAGGAATTATTATTATTATTTTTATTGATCCAAAATAATCACAATTTTGAGGGTTTTACTCCGCTCCAAAACTCAGGAATCTTTGCATACATATCATTCCTGGCGAAAACGTACGTATTTCATTGGTCACTGGTCACCGAGGGCGTAGTAAAATGTATTAGCCATGCACCTTAAATAGCAGCCCCTCTCGCCACTTTCACCTACATGTATGAAAGTTTGTACACACAAAGAACATACCTAGGCACACAAAAAAGTCTCTGGGTGCCAAGACCTAAATCAAACAGGAAGGAAACAGTCCTTCAAATTTGGGCTGATCAATCCTCAGATGTCAGGGATGGAAAGTTTTCAAAATCCTGAGATGCCGTTTGTGGGTGTGACAGGAAGACAAATTTCAGTCATTTTCCTATAAAAATTAAATTTTTATAACTCTGCTCTACATGGTCCGACCTGCCTGAAACTTCACTTGATGAACAAGTGCCCTGCCCCGAACACTTCTGCATTCCAATATTCAGTTAAAGTTAAAGCGTCACCTACTGGCAGCAAAACATGACCAGGCCTTGTACTTGAATTAACTCCTGAGGTGGTTTGTCTGAATGACCTCAAACTAGGTCAGATAAAAGACAAGACCTCAGTGATGAAAAGTTATCAAAGGGTTTGTTATAACTTCAAAAGTGCATCCATGCTGGTGGAACAACTGACAATGTTTCAAAATTATAACAAAAATTGCTAAAATTCCACTGTACAAAGTTTAATTAGTGCCAGATTTCCCATGATGGTTAAGAGTCCATCCCAGAAAGTTTGACACGGGTCATTTCCTTAGGCGTGGCAAAATGACGACATAGAAAATTTCAACAAAGCAACCCCCACAGTCCTTTGACGTGCATCTACTAAAATTGCTAGACATATGCACCATCCCAAGATGCACAAAGAAGTCTCTTGGAGCCATGACCTATAGCCAACAGGATGTCTGCCATTTTTGCTCAAATTCAATTCCTTTTTTTGGATGTTTCCTGGACTTTAATGAACTACTCCTAGGGGATTTGTCCGAATGGCCTGAAACTTGGTTGGATTAAAGCAAGACCTTAAAGATGAAAAGTTAGCAAAAGCTTTATCATTACCTGAATTACTTGAATTACTTGAATGGTATTGCCATAGCAATGCCACGAATATCGATGTTGTGGCAGATTTCACCCTAAAAGAGAAACTGATATGTAAACAATCATTGCATAACCCAATCAAGCTGAAATTTCTAAATATTCAAAAGATTAGATAGCTGAAGAAATGAAGATACATAATACCAGTAACAGCCAACACCACCTACTGAACTTTAAAGAATCTTATGAAATCACAGAATATCCAGAAGAGCTGAATTTTTTGTGTACATCTTGTTGACATGGAGAAACATTTCATACACTGCAGTCCATTCAGAAGTCCATAACTCTCTAGTATCAACATGTGAAAAATAATGTCACATCTGTATCTCCAAAATGCTTTGTTCAAATGCCAAGAAACATACCACAGACATTCTTTCCTATGTCTGTGCCAAGTCTCAGACTGGTCAAACAGTTTGCAAATCATCTGAAGTAAATGTTAAACATTATTTATTTCAGTTACTTTCCATATTTTTCCAACATTACCCAGAGTATACCTTAAACCCGAGTTATGTGTGGATTACCAATGGTTGAATTTTCATGAATATTTTAAGTCTCACTATATTTGCTATGGATTTTCCCCACCTACGTCTGTTTTCTCATCCCTCCTCCCACCAGTGATCGCAAGAGAAGATGACTGAGAGAGGGGGTATGGGGAGGCTGTGTGTGTTTGTGTGCATGTGTGTGTGTTTGTCTGTGTAAGAATGGAAGATCATTAGCATGCAAACTTCTTCTTCATTCTTTTTGTGTAATTGTATGCACCGGTAACTGAATCATGTAAAAACTATTGCTGAATGTTGGTACCACTAAACTGTTCTGAAAGGTAGTTATAACATTTAGAGATAATTTTACTGACAGAAAATATTATGCATTCCATGTACCATTGCCACTGCATTTTTCTTTTTAAGGATACATGGAAGGAAATGCAAAACCTGCATTACCAACTGTATCTAAATGACCTCAATAAACACTATGCAACTATTATACTGAATGTTTTACTGTATTTTGTTTACTTATTAGAATGACTAACTTCACATCTTGTTACAGGAATTGACATGTTTTATACTATGAGGTGACCCACCAATTAGATTGACTTGATCCACTTTGAATGTAATCATAGAATGCATGCATGCAGTAATGCATCAAGGATGCATTATTATGAAGGCCGTGACCTTTTATTTACCTCTGTTGTCTTGATGAATCGTCATCCATTGAGGGGGCCCACAGTCCCCACATGGGACAACAGGTGCAGTCACCAAAACAAAATTACATTTTACTAGCTCATTTAATGGTGTGCTGTACTTGCATAGAATTCTAAAATATGCAGCAATGAGGTTCTTTAAAGTCACAGAGTGAGATGACCATGAGCTGAGGACACACCCCAGTTTGCCATCAGTTTGGATTTCATTCAGAGAACAACTTGCTGAAGCCAAAAAAGTCCCTGCACTTTAATTACAATCAGGTGTTCACAATATCCGCCTTATTTCATTATTCAGGGCTATAAGATAATTTGTTTGTTTTTGTTTTACCTGCATGGAGCCATAGGCTGGTTTTGTTGAGCTACCTGTTCCCCAAAAACACAGAAACTCAGAGTAACACAAAGGCATTTGACTTGTTTTTAACTATTCATCCAACTAATGACAGTCCAATTTTTCTAGAACACCTACAGATATTGTACAAGCAAGGAACACCAGTTATATCATAGCTATGTGTGAGGATCTGAAAAAAATAGATTGGAAATTATGTCTCAAATTACTTTGAGTTGACAATCTATTATAATAGTTAAAATGCTGTATTAATATGTTATGAGAATTGGGAAGTTACCCACTCCGCTTGTCAGTACTACAGGAAGCTGTTAAAGGAGTATATAACATCAGTAATATTTGTTTTTTGGCCGTGGGATGTGCCATTATTCATGTGAATAAATGAATAAATAAAACATCCAAAACTGAAGAAAGTTAATTATTCATGTTTCTCAATTATTGTTTCATAATAAAGTATAACTCCAGTATACATTACTGTATGAATGGAGACACTGACGTACAATCCAATGGTGGAGGCTCCAGATAGAATTATGACGACCCACTTGATATTTCTAATGAATCCATGTTTGCATCAAAGGGAGACACACTGTCTTACGTTTATACAGTCAAAGGCAAGCTCGAGTCGACCATTAAGTGACTTCCTTGCCAAAATCTTAAAAATCCACATCACAGTACAAAGTTCTGGATTTAGAAGTGGAATCTTTCTTCTTTAATGTGCTTGTTTATCTATGTCATCCTCTCCTAAACACCAACTTATACATTTTCCTTTTAACTTCTCTTTGCTTTCTTATCAGCCAAATTAAAAATTCTATTAAACCAGAGATGACTCTAGGTGAAGCAATTAGAGTAGACCTTCTATAACTGTTAGACTTTTGTGCCAGGGTATCTATAGATATGTTCCTGATATGTTCATCTTTTCAAATCTCAGTACCTGCATATTAGTCACCATCTCTATCATTAGAGGCACCTTTTCATCATACAGGATCTTGTTCAAGTCTATAATAATGGGCTTGGTGTTGCCAGTAAGAAGGCTTATTTGCGGACTGATGGACTCAGTATTCCACTAATTTATTCAGAATTCCTCCCTCATGACAAGGCCAGCAGAGCTCTGGTAATGATTTACATACTTATAATGTCCATAAGTAAACCGACAAGGCCAACCAATTGCTTATATTACTTATTTTGTTAAGTGGATTGGTTGCTTCCTCTCCAGCCCGATGCTAGCAAGGTTAAATCATCACTATATCACAGGATCTGTACTGAGAATGTTTTGCATTTGGAGATGCAGGCTCATGTAGGGGTGGCTGGTAGAGAGAGACATGGAAAAAGCAAAAGTATCAATCCCTTGCATGCTTTAAGTCACACAAGTTTGTGTAGCTCTACTGTCTTCCGCCAGCTGTGTGTGTGTGTCGCTCTGTCAGTTAGCATGAAGGGCAGACTGGAGCGGGGTGGGATCAGTCATTCTGCAGGACACACTGGCAGTGTAAACCTTTGATAAAGAGTGTCACTCACTGAGCAACCCCCGTCAAGGACTTATTAATGGCCTGACACCGTGTGATTAACGAGAGTGTTGGCACTGCCAAGCTGTGCCTCTGCAGGCCTAGAGGTAGGGGAATAAAGAGATGAAAGGTGAGCACAGAAGTGTACAGGAGACCCACAGGACTAATAGTGCTTGCATTCTCTTTCATACATCCATTTATGCACACACAGTTTCGAATTTCATGTAAATGCACATATTCAAGTTCAATTAGAGGATGGTTTTGTCCCTAAGCAACACAAGATTGTACAAATAACCTCAAGCGGTAGTTTTTCAAAAACTAGACAATATAAAAATATAAAAAAAAAATTAATTTTAGGGGGAAAAAAAGTTACTTCACAGTCACGATGTACAATTGGATACTGTATCTTTTGATACGTCATACGTCAGATGGCAGTAAGGCGAAACAGCCTGATGCCCACACACTTTCTGATAGACTCTCTATGTCTGAAACTGGAGTCATGTGTATCCGGTGAACAGGAGGGGTCAAGCTCACAGTCCTGGGGGCTTCAGAGTTCAATATTAGCATGGATGAGTTGTGACATATAAACAGAAAATGGCCTTGAAAAGTAAAATAATGAAATTGCATAAAACTTAGATGCTGTTCAACTTTGATGCATATTATTTCTTTATATTGAGAGGTTATTTCTTCATTCTTAAAATGTAGACATGATGAAGCCATAGTGTAAATTGTGCACTTAATACTATAGATTATAGATTCATGTATGCATCCATGCTTGTATTCATAACACGATAGCCCATTAACTCTTAGCTGAAAACTGACCTCATGTAAAATATTTACAGCTTTGTATTTTCAAATTTGTTTCCCTCCTACTGAAAGTGCAGTATTTCTCTACAATCCTTTCTGTCTCACTTTGATTCAGAATTAATAATTGAAAACAGCTCAGTCAGAGCCATCAAGGTCGGCGCAGTGGGTTGAACAGGGCAGGGTGGGTGTGCAACAGCTTCTGTGAAGTCAGAGTGTTTTGCACACAGCTTGGCAGTGCACAAACACAGCCACACATTTTTGCCAACAAGTACACGAGAAATGCAAAATCCAGGCGGGCCACTGGTTATGCACAGACACACCATGTTCAGGTTCTAGCAAATAAAAGACAGTTCATCCATAGCATCAGATACAGTAAGTGGAAAGAGGAAGAGGAAGCAAAATGTATGAGGGAAGCAGAAAACAAAGTAAAACGATAGAAAGAAGAAAGGAAGTAAGAAAGAAAATAATCCAATACACACAGACCCAACTCTTACTGTTCTTGCCCAACCCCCCTAGTTCATGAGGGAAGTCTATTGCTGTATGATATTACATATTCTTGTCTTGTCTTGTTTTCTGCCGCTTATCTGGGTCTGGGTCACTTGGGCAACAGTTTGAGAAGGGAGATCCAGACGTACACTTCCACCAACTCCTCCGGGGGGACACCAAGGCATTCCCAAACCAGCTGGAGAGATATAATCTCTCCAGTGTGTCCTCGGTCTGCCCCAGGTCTCCTCCCAGATGGGCATGCCTGAAACACCTCCCCCGGGAGACGTCCAGGAGGCATCCTGACCAGATCCCCGAACCACCTCAAATGGCTCCTCTCAACATGGAGGAGCAGCTGCTCTACTCCGAGCTTCTCCCGGATGTCCGAACTCCTCACCCTATCTCTATATACTGACAGGTAAATTGAGAGGTTCGTTTTCTGGCTTAGATTTTCTCTTCACCACAACAGACAGCTGTAGTGTCCGCATCACTGCAGACACTACCCCAATCCGCCTGTCAATCTTCCACTCCATTTTCTCCTCATTCGTGAACAAGACCCCGAGATACTTGAACTCCTCCACTTGGGGAAGCAACTCGTCCCTGACCCGAAGTGGGCAATCGTCCCTTTTCTGGCTGATAACCATGGCCTCAGATTTAGAGCTGCTGATCCTCATCCCCGCCGCTTCACACTCGGCTGCAAACTGGAGGTCACTGTTCGATCAGGCCAACAGGACCACGCCATCTGCAAATAGCAGAGACGGAATTCGGAGGCCACCGAAATTGACTCCCTCCGCCGCTTGGCTGCACCTAAAAATTCTGTCCATAAAATTGTTAACAGAACTGGTGACAAAAGGGCAGCCTTGGCGGAGACCAACCCTGACTGGGAACGGATCTGACCAACTCCCAGCAATGCAAACCAAGCTCTGGCTCCGACAATACAGAGATCGAATGGCCCAGCTACCCCATACTCCCAGAGCACCGCCCACAGGACACCTTGGGGGACATGATCATAAGCCTTCTCCAGATCCACAAAACACATGTGGACTGGTTGGGCAAACTCCCATGCCCCCTCCAGTACCCTCCCCAGGGTATAGACCTGGTCAAGCTTTCCACGGCCAGGACAAAAACCACATTGCTCCTCTTGAATCCGAGGCTTGACTAACAGCCACTCTCCTCTGCCAGCCATGCCCTGTAGGTCTCCTTCTTCAGCTTGAAGGCCCCTTTCACCTCTGGTGTCCACCAGCGGGTTCTGGGGTTACCGCCACGACTAGCAGCAGCAACCTTGCTACCATAGCTTTGAGCAGCTGCCTCGACAATGGCAGCGCGGAACATGGCCCACTCAGATTCCATGTTCCCCAGTACTTACGGGATGTGATTGAAGCTCTGCCAGAGGTGGGGTTGAAGACCATTTTCACAGGGTTCTCATCCAGGTGTTCTCAGCAGACCCTCACTATTTGCTTAGGCCTGCCTGGTCCGTCTGGCTCCCTCCACCACCACCTAATCCAACTCACCACCAGGTGGTGATCAGTTGACAGCTCTGCTCCTCTCTTTGCCCGAGTGTCCAGAACATACGGTCACAGATCAGATGATACGACTACAAAGTCAATCATTGACTGTCGAACTAGGGTGTCCTGTTGCCAAGTGCACTGATGGACACTCTTATGGCTGAACATGGTGTTAGTTATGGACAAACTGTGTTATGGACAAACTGTGACTAGCACAGAAATCAAATAACTGAACACCACTCTGGTTCTGCCTGGTTGAGGCAGGCCGTTCCTCCCAATCACACCCCTCCAAGTATTGCTGTCATTGCCCACATGAGTGTTGAAGTCTCCTAGTTACACAATGGAGTCCCCAGTAGGGGCACTTTCCAGCAACTGCTTCAAGGAATCCAAAAAAGGTGGGTGCTCTGAACTGCTATTTGGCGCATAGGCGCAAACCACAGTCAGGACCCGTTCCCCAACATGAAGGCGCAGGGAAGCAACCCTTTCGTCCACGGGGGTAAACTCCAACACATTGGCTGAGAACCAGGGAGCTATTAATAAGCCCAAATCTGCTCTCTGCCTCTCACCTGGGACAACTCCAGCATAGAAAAGAGTCCAACCCTTCTCAAGAAAACTGGTTCCAGAACCCGAACTGTGCGTTGAAGTTAGGCCAACTAAATCTCTCGGGTATCTCTCAACCTCTCGCACAAGCCCAGGTTCCTTCCCAACCAGAGAGGTAACATTCCATGTTCCAATAGCCAGCTTCAGCAACCGGGGATCGGACTGCCAAGGCCCCTGCCTTTGACTGCCACCCAATCCACGTAGCACTGGACCCCTACAGCTCCTCCTCTGGGTGGTGGGCTACGTGAGGAGGGACCCATGTCTCCTTTTCGGGCTGAGCATGACCGGACCCCATGGACAAAGGCCCGGCCACCATGCGCTCGCCTCCGGACCCCTTCCCCAGGCCTGGTTCCAGGGTGGGGTCCCGGTACCCCTCCGGGCAGGGTGCACAAGTCCTTGGTAGTCTCCTTGGTAGAAACAAAAGTGGGGCTTTAAGAACCTGGCGCAGGTCCATTCTTTAAGAATGCCAAGTTTAAATTTCAGGGAAAAGCGCGAAAGTGCAAAGTGTAGCCACATCTGCGTTTGTTTACAGCACAGGCGGAAGTACAACTTCTCCTTCTGCGGTTAATTTAGGGGAATTAGAGAAATCTGTGCATGTCAAAATGCTGCTATTCTGATTAAAGCTTGGTCCATGTATACGTATGTCTTGATCGGATTATTTGATTTAGCATCAATTTAAACAGTGGATTCGGAATTTCCAATCCCTCAAATTTTTAATCTGATTAACAAATTTTGCGCATGTAAACATAGCTGTTTTTTCTCAATTCACCCTTGGTGGTTGAGATATAGAAATAGTGAACAGGAATCTGTGAGACAATACAATTGTGAGCCAAATCAAGAAATCGAGATACGTGATAGAGGAGGGCGATTAGCTAAAAGAGAGAGTGGAGGGAATGGAGATGGCCAAACTGATGGTTCAAAGGTCTGAAAAACAGAGGCACTCACCCATAATGTAAAATTTAGCATCAACTCTTTATATAACAATAAATCTATGGCTAATACTGTTGAATTATTGATGCATTTCATTCAGAGATGAGAAGTCCCTTCACAGAAAATTGTTCTGTCTGGCCTTGTCTCAGACATCTACAGTATCTGGGTGTTTCAACAAGCCCCCCCTTGAATATACAGCCACAGGAAACTAGAATGTGTGTCAGCCCCCTCGAAATGTCATCCTGTCTTATCTGTGTAGCTGCTTTATGGGCTGCAAGCAAATTGTTGTACCGGGAACATGCTTAGATGGAGGCTGTGAACCAACACTACTCACTTGTAGTTGTCAACCCTGTAAGCTGCTTACTGTGTTCGTAGCTTTTCTTTCCAGTGTCTGCCTTATCAAAATGCATGAAATATTGACAGGTCCGGCATTGCTATATAACCCCTTCCCTTTTACGATGTACAGTATGTGACATGTGACTGGATGTCTGTGGACAGAGCCTGCTGGTGTAAAGCTACCAGCACTTTCTCCCTAAGCACTCACACAAGCAGAATATCCACATACTAATATAATTGCACACATTCATTTGAGTAGCATGCATATTTTACGCATGCAGGAACACGGGCTCAAATGACAGACGCACCTGCCATAGTATCTTGAGTGAGTTGTCCATCTCTTGAGATTATAAATATTTAACTAGTCTTCTCCAGAACAAAATTTCTATGCTTTACAGGAAGTGCCTGCTAGGCGTGGGAGATTGCTCGCTAGTACAGGTGGAATGAGCTGCTCGATGACTTATTGATAAAGCAGCTTTTGCATGACATTCCTATCCTTGGGATCAGTTATTCACACTAAAGGTCACTGTGGAGATGCGACGTTAAGCTGAAAAACACAGTTTCTCACATGCATTTTTAAGTTGGTGGGTTTTATTTCTTTCTTTTTCAGAAGATCACAAGCACCCTTAAGTCAACCTTTTTCTCTGTTCCTTGACTAACAGGAGGATCCGGATAAAATACAGGACTATTTACTAATCAACAGTTAAATCTGAAGAGTCCCCTTGGCTCTTATTGTTTCAGCTTTGATTCAACAATGCACAGAAATAACATGTGCAACCTTAGAAATTAAGAAACCAGTTGAGGGATGCTGCATCTCGTAAAGGCTTAACATTAATATTGTAACACAGCTGTTGTATTAATTTTATGGTTGGTCTGCCAGAGTAGGATTTTGACAGCTGTGAGTGATCAACTTCCCATCTGAGCAACACAAAAGTCATATTATCATTTTTTGTGATTGACTCTAAACTGCACTGGCTTGTGACCGCAGTGTTTTTATGAGCTAATCAAAAGTATGTTTTTTTCTTTTAATTACATTAGCAAGCCTCTTAGACTGCACAATTACACAGCAGAATGGTTTATAATTATTTAAATAAAACAACAAGATAAGCAGAGGACAGAACAGATTATATTCTAGACTTTTGAAGATTGGGACTTGTCATTGAAAAATAATATGTTCTGAATACATGTTAAGCTGTTGCACAAGGTGTATTAGCCAACGGCTCCGCAAATACAATAATAATAATACAGTGAGATCGTTTTGCAGAGTTTGCTCTCCATAAACTTGGTATTGGTTTGCTGACTCAGTCATCGTTCCTGCTCCATCTTCTTCCTCTCTTGAGCAAAAAAGGCATTGATTGTCGGATCAATAGTTCCTATGTTCCAAAGTGTTTTTTAAATGTAGCACATGACGCTTTCAAGAGTGCCTGAAATCCCAATAAAGTTTGACAGAGTGACTGCTCACATGGAGCATCTAAACTAGCTCAGATTGACATACAGCCGCTTTGTGTGTCTGTGTGTGGTCTTCAATGTAAAGCTCTGCTGTGCGTGTCTGTTGAAGCAGCTTGGCTTTAAGCTCTTGTGGGGTTATCCAGGAAAAGCAGAAAATTTGCAAAAGTAGACTGAGATTCTGGAAATTTTTTGCTATTATTTGGGTTTTGCCGTTATCAAGTGACATGTTGTTGACGAGACTGGGGTGGGAAGATCCACTGCAACGGGTTTGCGGGCACGTGTTTCCTCTTAATTGGTATATTTACGGTAATGACAAAATTTCTTCCCCTCTGCTTTTGAGGCAGACAAGGGAAGGATGTGAAGACAGAAAGAATGGTCATCCACATCAGAGCCAAAGGATCCATTTTTATAATTACTACAGCAATTATCTGAGAAAAAATTTGCTATCTTTTCGTTTAGAAAAGTGACACCTAATGCTAATTCTTGGTCATATGTGAAAGACAAAGAGAAAAAAAAACGTCCCACCTTCAATTTAGAGAAGAGTCTCCTTTGTAATGTCAGTAAGCAGACATCTGTGCTGCAAGTTTTTGATATCTTCTCTTATTCTGTTATCAAGGTGAGGGGCTTTCTGTATCCTTCAGTTTCCTTCATCATTATGGCTTTTAATGTGAGTCACATCGTGTTTAGATGGTAAGACAGTTGACTTAGCTCTGTCTCATTTCCTGTTAACAAGATGTAGACACCACTTGTCTACAACAGCAGTACAATTGCTATCGAAACTCAATATAACCACATTGTTACCAATGTGGTTATTACCTTCCATATTACCTCCCATTTCCCAACCTATCTGTCTTAGACATTGGACACTATGTTTTGTCTATAGCAATTTTGTTAATCAAATCAGACATTATTACATTAATTGTAATTAAGTGGTTAATTAATAAATGCGCCCCTACTCAAGAACAACCGAGAAAGGGTTGAGGCTTGAGGGTGGAGCTGATGCTAGAGCTTGCAGATGCAAATGGAGACGTCACAAAATTGGAACAAATGAGTTTGTTTGCAAGACTCATGGAGAAAACACAAGGGCAGCCAAGAATTAAATTCAATTGAGTAGAGCCTGTTGATAGCAAGGCAAGAGTGCCATTTGTTCCAGTACCCCTACATAGGATCCTTGTCCTATGTATGTGATGAATGAGAAACTGAGAAACGAAGACAGAAAACAAGAAATACAAGAAGTAAAACTTTTTAAAGAAAGAAAAGATTCTATTGAGCAAGCAGTTGGCAAGATGATGTACAGCAACAATTTCCAAGTAGTTTTTATCCTGCTAGAGCTAACTAACACCTTCAAGACTGAAAGATCACATGCAAAAAGTTTGAAGATATACATACATGCGTCTTCTACTGTACTTATGTTTCTTCAAGTACAATAGCAATCGATATGGGACACTGTCACAAATATCAGGTTATTTTTTTGGTGTTCTGTGGTGTAATTCCAACAATGGGCAGTTTTTTCATCACTGAAAATCCTCTCTCCACCATGACATTCGTATTGCTCCCGCAGGACAGGCAGATAACAGGGTCAGACATGTACAAGACCCGTGTTTGTAGCAGTTCTGCGAGGGCTGTATTTTGTTCTTTTTTCAGACAAGGTATTGATGGCTATTGGTATTGTACATTTTTATAACAAACAATACATGCTCCGATGTAGTTCTATTATTTTCAGTACACTTCATTATTGCTATGGTTTTATTTTCTGTTTAATGTGCTGCACATTGCAAACATGAAATAAATGATCATACATCTAATTTACCCAATTATTTGTCATTTTCATGCTCAACTGTCAATTCGTGCTGGGCAATATGAGCTCAAATCAATATCTCGATTGAGTGAACTTTTTACATTGATAACGATTAATGATTGTTATTTTCTCAGGGCGAAGCGAGAGTGTTGAAACAGACTGGTGACATTTGCTCACGGAAACTGTTTTTTTTGCCAGTGTGTACATGTGACCCCTATTTGATCGGCATTGCCTTGGCTTACACCAAAATGTGTTCACGCAGCAGACGTGGCATTTTTCTTTAATACAAGCTGCTCAAATTGCTCAGTTGGCTTGAGTTTGAGCAAGCCTCCATGGAGGATAACAGACTGCAGAGTGGACGGGGTGGAGTCATGTGACTCACATTTGCAAGGGGGGAGGTACATGAACACACACAGCGGGGGAAGTATTGACAGAATTTTGGTAAAATAATTGACATGGGCAAGACTATGTCGGTTAGAGGTACTGAATGTTGGAATTGATTAATCTTCGATTAATTGCTCAGCCCCATTATCAATGCAAACCTTGCATAGTTTGCACACCATACCGAGACTTCATCTCCAGAGAGGAGCGACAGCATTTAGATGATTTACTATATGCAATACATAGCAATAATCAATCTACTTCTTTTTTCTACTTCATAGTTTAATTGAGAGTTGCTGAATGACAACAGCTGTGAACTTAACTGTTCTGTGACCTCAGTCATATCTTTAATACACAATAATCCTTTTATACAATATGTTTCATCCTCTCCCTTCTTTCTCTTTTTCTTATCATTTATTTTTTTTTTCTTCCCTTAACTTCCCTCCTTTTCCTAATTCTTATCCATGTTTAGAGTTTTCTTCAAATTCAGAGTGTATGTTAAGAAATTTCATTTGACCTTTAGGCTATTTACTTGCCCACATAAATCAGTCACAGTTACAGTTGTCATATTCTAAAGATGTCACAAGTTAAGTTTTCATATTGTAATTTCTGAGTACCTGATTACACAGAAACATGCACAAACTCCCAGTATTCTCTTCTAAGTTTATGCAGCTACCTTTTTCCATTCCCCACAGGCCCACCAAGGGCTCCATTATGCGACATTATTTATGGCCAGTTTGCTCATCTACACAGTACCATTAAACTGTCGTCTTTTTTGTAACACAATGTATTAACGGCTTAATGTCCTCCCATAAATTACTTGACAAAGACTCTGACACAAATAACCATGTGGCAGGGTTCCAGAGGAAAAGACATCTTCAAGTACAGATGGATCCATCAGCAGTGCAGTAATAGGCTGAAAAGTCATTAACATAACTTTAATTCCTTTATTAAGGAGACTGGAAACAAGTAGCTTTTCAGAAAGATTCTGACTCCTAGCCAATCCACTACTGTGCGTTAGAAGGAAAATCAGCTTACGCTCTAGCAAAACACTTGTTCAAGGCTTAGAAGGAATGAAACCTCCATACGTTTTTTCCTTTTTCTCTTTCACTTTACAGTCTACTGTTTCTTTCTCAGTATGTCCCGCTTGCTCTCTTTTTTTCCCTCGTTTGTTGCAGATTGTCCCTGCCACTCTTAACCCCGTCTGTGCTGTGTAAGTGCTGTGAAGGCTGTGATTGTGTGTGTCTGTGTGTAATTAGCTGTTTGAATGAAGGGAGAGTTAATGAGATCAAATTCAGCATTTCCTACGTGGGAATAATTCCAATACATAGCAGAATCGTTGGGCTGTGTGTGTATTTCCTATTGGCCCCCTCCAAAGTTTCCCACACACACATTCTTCCACTATATGTGAAGGATTCAATTCAACACAAATACATTATACCCAGTAAATAATTGTGTTTTTATACGAAATGTTTCAACTCAAGGATGCTCAAGTTTGAACTGAGTGAGGGAATAGTTCTAGTTCACTTCGTTACAACTGAAATGAACAATGATCATTTTATTAAAGGCTCATTTATGGTCAGTATTTAATACGAATATGGTTGGAGCCCTCTGTCCATTCTCTGCATTCATTTTGTACGTATTTCTGCATGTTTTCAGAAAGCTTACAGATACGCGCCAAACAGAGCAGGACCACTGGAAACCGTGGGGGCAGTGTGGCTGTCACAATCCGATCAGTAGTTCTAGCGAGACATGAAGAAGAAACTTTAGAAATGGCAGAACCTTTTGAGGAAAGATTATGTGAGTTGGTAAGAAAGCTTAAACATCTGCATGATTATGAAAGGCCTCACCAACACCATTTCCAACAACTCTGCCTCCATTGTTGTCTTTTTCTGAGCAAGTACATTATCACTATCTCTTCCACAGTCACCATGTTTGTTGTTTGTCGTCTAACCTTTGACTCTTGAGGATTTTTTTTCTGGCATAAACTTTTGTCTCTGAGCTGCCCTCTGGTGGATCTGCTGCTTAACATCCTTGCTGACATAAAACACACATCTAGGTATGTGGGCAGTGACGATATCAATTGAAATGGACATATTTATTTACGGACGTAAAGTAAGCATGTATGAGCTTTTACAATGCTGCGTCCTGGCATTCATGTGGCTGTTACTTTGACATGTACTGACTTAACCAATACTGCATACCATGTGCACCCCCCTCAGGGCACAACCACATTGGTGGTGCAGGATAATATGCCCCACCAGACCACAAATGCCATTCAGAAATGACTCAATGAACATGATAAAGCGCACAAGGTTTTGACCAGGCCTCCAGGCTTGCCTGATCCCAGTCCAATCGAGCATTCTTGGGATGTGATGGCACCATAGATAGACCCACCCGACCCCATGAGACCCAAAGGATTCGTTGCCAGTCTAGTAGAGGACGCCCTCAAACGTCCAAACACGCGTAACAATGAAACAGCTCAACATTTGTCACAACCCTTATAAACAGCCCTGTTTCAGAGCATCTGGATCGAGTGTCTGTTGCTTCAAATGCAAATGAACTACATCACATCGTGCCCTGTCTTCTGCGGGGTGTGCCAATAGAAGTCCACAGGACTCCATGGCAACTCGGCATGTGAACCAGTCAGAGGCAAGTTCTGGAGCCAAGGACGTAACAGGACGTTTCTTTTGTAAGTTGATAACTTACACCTTGTCAATTCTACTTCTGTTTTCGTATGTGAGCTCTCTGGCTAGCGTCTTGCTGGCTGTAGTGGCTGACTCTGTAGACTTCATTGTGTACATGGTGTTTTTATAACTTCACTTTTTATTAAAAAAACATTTAATTAAATGTAGGTAATGTAATGTAAGGGGAAGCTCAAATGGTGGAGGAAAAGGTCAGCAGTGTGTCATCACCTACAGCAGTTTTTAGTGGGCTGAGCCGTGAGTTTAGGATCACCTTTTAACACATTAGTGACTCTTACGGGATTTGTGCACAATGTTTACCATTTATTGATCACTGCATTTAAACACTATGAACTTACTAACATTAAATATAACATATCCGTTTATGCTGTTTGGCTATCTTAGTCCTTAACAGTAGCAAAACAGTTTAATATTGTTTTTAATATCTTCCTGGCAGAACCTCAGACTGACTACAGCCGGAAGATGTTACAGGTACTATCAGTGCTTGGTAAAATTATAATTTTTCAGTCGTTTTTTCAGTTACTTTTTTGTCACCTTACCATCACTTACCATCTCAAATATAACAGGTTACTAGAAGACTACATTAGCTGCAGAAACTTTCAAAATGCATGGTGGATCACCCTGGTTGAACCTGTGTTTTTCACTACAGAACACGTGGAACATGAATGGGCCTTTACATCAGGGCAATAGAGCAATACATTTTACTTGGTTATCTATTTATTCATTTCTTGCAAAATACATTAACAGTCATTATTGTTTTTTCCTCATATTTTATGTTCAAGTCTGATCTGACAATGTAATTTTTCTCTCCGGGGATTAATAAAGTCATCTATTATATATGATAATATAAATATGAACGAGAAAGATTAAAATTACAGTGGATTACAGTTCCATCTATATTGCTTATTGCTCATCCTTCATGTTTGTCACCTGTTAATATGCTACAAATCAAATACCTAGAGAAGACAAAATGGTATATAAATGTAACTTTTATTGTCAGAAAGACTGAAGCAAACACCAAACAACTTCTGAAAGTAATTCGGTGTTACACTGTTATGTTTCCAGAAACTCTACTTATCATTAGTTCAAAATAGGTCAAAATAGGAATGGGTATCATGATTGATCATTTTGTAAATATCTTATTAACTTTGCTCAGCTGTTGCAGGTGCTTGGCCTACTAAAGATTTGTCAGCTGACGTTGGGGCTTCCTTGGCTGGTGCGGGTCAGATCCGCCCTTGACTGATCCCCAACATGTAGCTCGCCATCACTGCCTGCTGTTCTGCTCCTATAAACTGAGCAAACAGATCCTCAGCACCTCATGCACATCTGAAACAGGATCCCGAAAACCCTCCTATCTCAATCTGTAACACACAAAGGAAGAACATTGGGTATACCATGCACAATAGTTCATACACCCAACACTGTTTATAGTTTCATTTCTAGGTCGATTATGAGACCCACTAAAAGAAAACATTGACTTTTGCTTATTTATGCTGTCTTTGTTGTTTAACATCTGTTTGCATATTAGATGACATCATGTGACCGTTTCAGTAAAACAAAAGCTTGTTAAATTTACAGACGGTTGAATGTTGTCATTAGGGGATGTCCAGCATTTTTGTTGAAGGGTAGCCATGTCAAGTGTTTGAGCAAAAAAAAATAACACAAAGCATATGAGATGCTAATAAAACATGAGAAGCAGTACATGCTGTAAACCTACAGAAGCATAGTGAATGACATAACATACTAAACTGTGGGTGAACAAACCTGTCTGAGTCTGAAAGCTGTGTGTCAACTGTAATTTTCTTCGTGTGTCTGTCTGTCAGTCTACATGATGATCTTCTGTCACCTGTCCTGATGTGATGCATAAACAAGATCATTAATATTTAAGGCCTGCTTTACTTTACAGCAGAGAAAGTTATAAAAACCATTCATACAGAAATGCAACTTTCAATCACCTTCCTCTAATGCTTTGCAATTTTTTTTTTTTTAGGTGGTCCATCTGACAGATCATATTTGCAAACCCGTGTCTATATCAAGGAGTAAAAGCAAATGCTCCCTTACTGTATAAACATTTGAATAAGTTTTCATTTATTTAATAACGTTAGTGTCGTTAGCACATATGCTAATGCTAATGCAATAAGCTGATTGCCACAGCAAGACAACAACTTTTTTTTTTTTTTTGCAGACTAGCTCCATTTGGCTCAGAGCAAGTCAACCAAACTCAATGATAAAGAAAAGACAGAGACTTTTAGTGGAGTCATTCTCTTATTTTATTATCGTCTTCTTCAGGAGCAGCGGGTGAAGTTAACAACAGGCCTAACAAAGTTTATGTGAATGCCGCAGCAGCTAAAAAAAAACAAAGTTACATGGAATATTTAGCCAAACATCCACAGAAACACACAGCAATCTGTCATACTTAAATTTCTCATGTCTTCAGTCCAACAGCCTGGACTTCTCAACAAAAATGAATCATATCCACAGCGCTCCAATGCCCTCTGAAGTAATGATTCATGCTGGTCAGTGCAGAGCAGCTGTGCTTGTGAGGAAAAATATTCTGGCGTCCAACAAAAAAAACAAAACAGTGGGCAGTTAAGCACTCCAAATGCCCAAGTT
Organism: Mola mola; assembly: GCA_001698575.1. Lineage (NCBI taxonomy): Eukaryota > Metazoa > Chordata > Actinopteri > Tetraodontiformes > Molidae > Mola > Mola mola. Next base: position 6,246,722 of record KV751367.1, on the reverse strand, counting down.
TCAGTGTAAAAACACTGAAAATGAATTTTTTATTATATGTCTCTTTCAAAATTAGTGTCTGATTAATGTACATCTGTGTGTTTTACTAATAGTGTGTACTGTGTGTACTTAAGGAAAATGTTTTGGGAAATTGGCTTATTTGCTGTTTTGGCTGTGAGTCAGATTAGACAGTTGATATCACTCATGTCTGTATGGTGAATTAAGAAGCTACTGCCAACAGCCATCTAAATTAAATGAGATGAAAATTGTTCATCACACAGAAAATCTATGAAAGCATAATTAACAAGTATGGCAAAGTTAAAAGAGAAAGTCAGTAAATGTTGTTGGCAGATGGTTTCGGCACTAATTTATCATTAAGCCGTTGTTTCCCTCTTATTATGATAAGTTTGGCTAACCTGTAGGTTTGCTTATAATGCTGTGACAATGCATCTGCCCCCTGCCAGATCTCAAAAAGTTTCAACAAGTCTTTGGAATCTGTCAGTGAGGAATAGGTTACAAAGCCTTTTCTAAGGCTGAGACACCACTGAACCATGGTGATAGTCATTATCTTAAAACTTGGGAAGAGTGGTGAAACCTTCCCATTAGTGACTCATCCAGGAGGTCACAAAGAACCCAAAAGATCAGCTAAAAAGCTGCAGGCCTGACTTACCTAAAATAAGGTAGTTGTTCAGGATTCCACAATAAGAACAACAATGGATAAAAATGTCATCATAGATTTGTGTACCGCTAAATCCTACATTAACTATATAAGCAGCAGAAACATGCAAAGATGACTACAGTTGTCAAGTTTAATGACCGACATACATTTGTGGCGGGGGAGGGTTTTCGGAGTTTGATAAGATTTAGCTTCAAGAGTCCATAATTGTATGACAGCCTGATTCCCGTTTTGGAAGGGGACTGATCCATCCAGTGGGAAGACCTCCAGTGTGGCTGAATAAAACAATTCTGCATAAGAGAAATACAAAATTCCTCCACAGTAATTTAAAACTTATCATAACTTAACATTTAAGCAGGTTGCCACCAAATCGGTTGTTAGGGTTGGTACACACCAACCAAATACCTAGAACTAGCCTCGACGGAGAGACAGCATGTTGTGTTGCCCCGCATTGTGAACTTCGGTGAAAAAACAAATGCACTTGAACACACCACAACAACCTTGGCAGATTGCCGATTAGTACATACATTCTGCAGCTGCTGTGGAGACTGTATATCAGTTAGTAAGGGACGCTACAAGATGTACTGTGTGCGCAGGTAGAAAAACTGTAAACTAAACAGCACTTGATGAAGAAAGGATGAGACAAGAACAAAATTGAGGAGAAACCAAATTAAATAGGTGAAATCCCGGATTTTAATGAATGATCCCCCTAATGCTCTGCACTGGGTATGATTTCCTGTTTTTTTGTCATCCTATTAATTATACCTATTGTTTTGTATTTGTTTACTTTGTTTTGTATACAGTTGTGTTTTTTATCATCTCCAACTGCAATTGCAATGCACATCTCTGTGTTTAGGATCCCCTTAAAAATGTGATGGTACATCTTGAGGGGTAACTACTAATACAGAACTTATACAGTATATGTATATATACATATATATTGGTGAGTTGGTTGTTATACCGATGGAGATTTTAAATAAAACTTTGAGTTTCTTTTGCACAGAGAGCGCTGCTCAGTGTGCACATCACGGTTTGACTGCTGTTGTCATTCCTATTGTTTTCAGGAGAGTTTTTTTTTCAAAGCGCTTCATGACTTGCACACTATTGATACATAATTTACTTTTAGGAGGTCGGTAATCAACATTGTCACAGAAGTTGTGAGCCACAGAGAGCTTTATTGTGTGGCTAATGTTGTGGGAACGACTTGAAGGTGTGACTGAATGACAGATCGACAGGGGACTGCGTCTGTCCTAGTTATTGCTTTTGTGTCCTCTTTGTTTTTTATGTTGTGTATTCAGTGGACTGTTTGATTGAACAACAGGGGATGAGTTTTTTTAAATTTCTTTCTCTTTTATGTTTGTTCTTTCTCTTTGTAGGGGAAATAGATTTTCTGGGCTGTGTTTGGCGGTGTAAAGTGGAGCAATACAACCATGTCCTTTCCTGACAGAAACACTACTTTAATAAATGTGTTTGCTCTTGTGTACCTAAATTAATCGTTTGATCATTCATGCGGTTCAGATAGTGAAGCCTGTCTAGGCTGGTGCCACAGGGTGCTGCCATACTCCACTTGGCATGTACACCATAGCCAGTAACCTCCCTCTGTTGATTTTTGCACACTCCCCAGCTCTCAGCATTGAGTGTTCAAACATCATCTACTTAATGCCATGTCCTCCCCATCCTGCATCCCTCAAATTCCCTTCTCCACAAACCCACTATATTGATTTCAAACACCATCCGATTTTGTACACACCGTCTCCCACAGCTCATCTTTTGTGACAAACTATCCAGTTAAGCTGAAAGCCTCCTCACCTGAATACCAACATCAGTAAGTGTCAAACCATCCACACGATTGCCTCTCAGTCATCATCACTGCGCACCCAACTTATCTTTCCTCAATCTCTTCACTCCAATTTCTCCATGCAACTCACTTTTGTCTGCCTTGTTTCACCCTAAAAGTACTATGTGGTTTTAAACCTTTTTTTTTTTTTTTTTGGGTCATATTCACACTAGAGCTGTTCAGTAAAACCCTGTTAAGTTTTCTTGCATAGTTCAGTCTTGAGCTGCAATGGGTAATCATACAGTGGATCGTTAGAAAATTAAGTGACAACTATTTTGATAATTGAATAATTTTTTTTAAGTCTCGTTTCAAGCAAAATTATTAACCATTTGTCGGCTCCAGCAACTTGAATGTCAGATTTTGCTGCTTTTCTTTGTCAATTCTAGCAGTAAAAAAGCAATTGAAAGACATGAATTTGGGCTGGTGTAAAAGCTCATTCGGACCAAACAAACACGAAAGATAGAAAGTACATCAAAAAAGGCAGTGCATTATGGGTAAAAGGTTGCAAAACAAACAGCATTTGCTTGGAAATATCGAGTCGGCACTACAGGGGATAAGAAATGTCTCATGGATAGATATGGGGTGGCATTGGGATTGGGCTTCACAGCGGATCAGTGTCACATTTAAGATAACTTTATTAGCAAGATCAAAGAAAACAATGCGCTGGCAGAAGAGATTTAATAATGGACAATAGACGGACAGGACATATACGAGCGAGTCATTTTGACTGTGTGCCATTATGGGAAAGGATTTGTCCTTTTGACAAAGAGCAGTATTAAAGCTAAACAAACCAAATGAAAATGCAACAAGGCCGCAGTTAAACCTCCATGCTATTGAACTATGTCCCTCGGACTATTATGTATGAAAACAACCTTGATGACAAATGTCCTCCCCCGCTCATCTAACTATCCTCTCAACTCCTTTACTTCTTCCAGCCTCACTTTTGAAAGTATCTATGTAGATTACTCTCATCTCTCCAATAACACACAACAAAAATCTCCTGAAACCTACAGGAGCAGCTTTGAAGGAGTGGAAGCATTAGCGGACACCACCATGAGGCACCAAGATGCTGCACAACAACTTGTCGCGGCAGCACACCACACTTTGAAGTGTGTGTGTGATTTTGTTTGTCTGAAACTCAATGTGGGCTGTCTCTGTAGTTGCTGTTGCTGTGGGCCACAACAAATTAGCACTGTATGAATTGTTTCCACTTTAATGTAGGCACTGAAATTTACTGATAAGTTTCTCTCCACAATTTCCTTTCCACAAACATGTGCAAGCAGCTTTAATGAGTTGTCTCCTGTAGATCAGAGTGTTTGCATCTGTGTGTGTGTGTGTGTGTGTGTGACTGTGTCTATGTATGTGTTAATGTGATCTTTGTGATTCCCCAGCTGCATCAGCTGGGATTGTTGATCCATGGTTGCTCCGACTCAGTAAACAAAGCACTCAAGTGATTCAATTAATATTAATTTGAAGAACAAATCCCATTGTAAAACCCTGTCGGTATATTGTCACTTACATGAGTGACTAAGAAAAAAAAAATCTCCTTCCTGTCTCATGTATATGTATTTCTTTCCATGGTTGATCCGTCTTTGCACTTCTCAACATATTGAGGTTTATTATCGGCGCATCTCCCCCTCTGACAACGATTTTTCGCTCACTAGCACTTAAAGCCTCTTAATACCTGCCCTGTAGATTCAAAACTCCCCCGTGTCAGGCACAGGTCATTATAATGGCAGCCACACTGTATATTTCTGACACAGAATTGCAAGATTTGGCCTAATGCAGCTCATTCAGTCGCTTTTTCAGTGTCAGAAAGGAACCTGAAGCTTGTGGCAACACACAGAGAGGCACACTTACTCGCATTGACATTATAAGGATGATTCAGATTCCTCAAACGAAATAATTATTTCTTGAACCGAAAAAAAAAAATGGGGTGATCAAAGAGATGTAGAAATCTGCCTGAAAACATAGTGGGAACATCTAACAATTTGGGGTTTGTGTCACAGTGAGCTTACAGTGTCTTTCCATACATCCTGAAATGTCCTCAACAAATAAGGGAAAATGCTGGTCATAAATAATCTGCACTAAAGGTAATTCACCAAGACTGCTGATGACACACATCAACATTAAATTGTTTGACAAATCAGCCAGTCAGCTGATATCCTTTTGTTGGTATCCTTTCCCCCTTTTTTCTTAAATGCTATTCAAAAGATGCTATTGTTCTGACAGGGAAATTTGAGAATTACTTGATTAGGCTACATTAGCCTTAACCTAGAGGGCAATAGCAGTGTCTGTAGCATCTGACTGAACTCATGACTCAAAAGAAACTCCTCCTATTTCCCTCAGGTGTCATCAGTGATGACACCTCAGGTGTCATCCTCTCATCTCTGTACAATCATGAAGTAAGGGACATTTCCTGCATTTGCTGCAAGAGAGACTAATTACATTAGCCAACATTACACTGCAGGTCACTGCTGCACAAAAGCTGAATTACAAGAATGAAAATAAATCCACTTTTTAATTTTTAAATTTTAAGAGAAGTAAATTCTAAGATGCCCCCCTTCTGGTAAACAGCTATGGATCAGAACGTTATGGTAAAATAATAATAATGATAGAATAAAACTAAACTTGCAGCATCTTGTTGTTCATATTCCATGTACCATAACTTGTTTTAGCAGTGTTTTACTATCTTTTAGATTATATTATATGACAGTGAGATAGCTGGAAATGACAGTAATTATACCATAAAACTGTATATTAACAAAGGTAATTAAATTAAATTTTATTTAATTCCTATAATTATTTCCTATAAATCTGCAATATATTAAACAAATAGAAAAGACAAGAGAATACACATTCAATAAAATGTTGCTGGAGTTTATTAAGTCCTCAGTTAATTTTAGATATAACCTTGTGGGACTCATAATGTCTGCAATGCTCATATTAAAACATTAACAAATTGCATCAATATCATATTCAGAATAAATTGATTCTAATAAAATCATTAATGACAGTGAACAACATTTTATCCATGTCCAAATAACTAAAGTAGAGAGACATTACTGAAAATAACTCGATAAGTCAAGTCATTTACAGAACTTACATTAGATATCTCCACAGTTTAGTGATGACGGAGACACTTCCAAAGTAAAGATAATGTTAGAAGTACCTTGTCGGCTCTGCATGGTCTGCTCTCATCAATGATGATTTAGACTTTTACCAAGGTTGCGGATACTTCCAAGGTCATGCTGTGGAACAGTCATTCATGCCTTGCCTCTCCAAAATGAGCAGTGTGAGAAGGTTAATACATCAACAAGTGCTATATTTACAATTACTGTTTAATTACACATAGTCTTTTCTTAAACTCCACAGAGGCGGCCCTGTATTTCTCACAGGGAAAAGTTGTAAAAGATAGATTAGCCCTTGTTAAGCAACAGTACTGAACTTCCTGCCACTGCATTATTGCCAGTTTTATTGCTGAAGGTGAGCGGTGAACAGGGCCGTACCTGTCCAATGTCACTTGTTAAATTTCCCTGTGTGGACCAGTTCTGATACAAAGGTAGAAGTTGTATGAGTCATAGCTTGTGTAGTGTGTCATCATTTTGAAGAGCAAACAGAGCAGGGCTTTTTTTTTTCCAAGGTAGTGCATATGGAGGGAGATTCACTTTGTCTGCCAGCAGCTGTGGCTCTATTAAGGGTTGGCTGAATGAATCTGTGGCCATCTGCTCTGGACCAACATACAGGGAGCAGAACAGAGCAGTGCCAGTATCTGTAGTATTAATCTGGATTGGACTCTATGAGTTTATACGGCAAAAACTTTCTATTGGTAAAAGTGTACTGATAATTTGCAGCAAAGACAGAGAGGTGGAGAAACAGACTCTACAAATCTGTATTTTGTCAGTGGAGCTGCATGACATGGTCATAAAAGGTTTTTTTGCAATCATTTTGACAGATATTTGCAGACTGTGAAAATTATAATTTCCACCTCTAAATCATTAGATTATGGTGGTGTGATATTAAAAACAATGTTTTCTTACACATAGAGAACAAAATTGTTAGCCCAAGGCATCTCTGCAGTTCTACACCCCTTCATAGTGTGAGTAATTTGGAATCACAATATGACAATTCGTATTTTCCACATATATTGTGACTTTACTTATTTTGGAAATGATTTTTGCAGCCCTATTCAGTGTATGAACAACACTACAGACAGACTGGACTCTCTTTTGACAGTGACACATGCAGATACATCTGAATTTAGGCCTGCACTCTCACTGTACTGCATTGTTCTGAACCATAGGTCATGGGTCAGATTTCTTGCTTGTGTCTCCACCGCTTCCTCTGCCATGGTTCACGAAGTACAGCGGCTGTCCAAAGATTGGAAGTCCGTGGTTTGATCCAAAATCCATGCAATGGGTGAATATCAAATTGTCCTTGGGGAAGATACTGAATATGACAAAGCTCCTTGGCACAGCCATTGGTGTGTGTGTGTGTGTGTGTGTGTGTTGTGTGTGTGTGTGTGTATATGAATGGTTACCGCTCCTGATGAGCAGGTGGCACCTTGCATGACAGCCTGTTTCAGCAGTGCTCGAATGAGTGATTCTGACTCACTCATTCATAAATATATTCATCTAAATGCAATCCATTTACCAATCTTCTCCTTGCTATCCTCATGCGTTATTGCTCCATAAACTTGCTGTTGTAGATTCAATAGTTATTCAGGTTTGCTGTTTGCCATACTGTGATACAATTATTTGAACTTTAATTCTAATTAGGGTTGCAACAAATTGTTGCAATTTCTAGTTAGTAACTATTGTATTTAATGTATCCTTGTCAGGTACAGACTCTGGAGGATTCACTGTGCAGAGACATAGTGGGAAGTTCTTAATCAATGCTCTTTTAATCAGAAAATGGGTCGACAACAGGAGATCACACAAATGTACAGTTCAAGGAAACAGGCAAACTCAGGAACCAAAAAACAAACAGGATCATACACGAGAAAACTCATGAAGAATAACGACGAACTAACGAAAAATAACGCTAGACCACTCTCAGGAAACAGAAAAGACAAGCTGGCATAGGAGGAAAGGAACACACAGCTTAAATAAACAAGGAAGGGGTAGACAATTAGACACAGGTAAAACACATTAGGGAGGAGGAAACAATCACACAGGAGGGAAGAAAAAACTTGACAGGACTTGGGTAATGAAACACAACAGGATTTCAAAATAAAACGGGAAACACAGATTGACCCTAACAAACAGACACATAAAACTACCGGGCCCTGACAATCCTTTCCATATAAGTTAATATCTTTGTCATTATCATTCATGATTAAAATTAAAATGACTGTTTGACTAGAAGTCATTGTAATCCATTGATGCAGATTCACGCAGCGCAATCCAGGCTAAGATCCAAGTCACAAGATCTCCTGTCCCAATGTGAGCAGTAGGCATCAGGCAGGACCACAGAAGCAGCTCCCAACATGACCTAGAAAACCTGCAGGATGATAAAGCAAAAAGACACCAAGGAAGAAGTAAAGTTAGTGTACTGCTAGGATATGGACAATAAGAGGAGCAGAAATAGAGTCCGAGTCAGTGTGGGAGGAGAAAAGAGGAGCTCAATGTATCATGGAGTGTTACCCCAGCAACCTAAGTCCATAGCAGCATAACTAAGGGCTTGATAAGCCAGCCCTAACTATAAGCTTTATCAAAAAGGGAAAGTTTAGAGCCTACTCTTAAAAGCAGAGAGTGTGTCTGTCTGCCTCCCCACACAAAGACTAGAAGATGATTCCACAGGAGAGGAGTTTGATAGCTGAAGGCTTTGCCTCCCATTCTACTTTTGGAGATTCTGTAACCCTGCATCCTGGGACCTTAATGTGGTTGGGTGATAGGGTATTATGAGCTCCTTAATATAAGGTGGTGCCTGATCATGAATATCTTTGTAGGTGAGGACAAGGATCTTAAATTCTATTCTGGATTTGACAGGGTACCTCGGGAGTCTCTGATGCTGGTTCTTGTCAGTACACGTGATGCTGCATTTTGGATTAACTGAAGAGCTTTTAAAATCTTATTAGAGCAACGTGAAAATAAAGAATTACAGTAATCCAACCTAAAAGTAACAAATGTGTGAACTAGTTTTTCTGCATCTTGTTGAGACAGGATGTGCCGGATTTTAGCAATGTAACAGAAGCAAAAGAAGGGCACCCTTGAAATCTGTTTTACATGAGAGGTCAAAAATAGCTCCTGGTCAAACATCCAGGTGTCTGACAGTGATGCTGGAGGCCAAGGCAATGCCATCTAGATTAACTATGTTGTTGGATAATGAGTCTCAAATTTTTTAGGGCCCAGCACAATAACTTCAGTTTTGTTGGAGTTTAACAATAAAAAGTTATGAGACATCCAGTTTATAATGTTCCTTAAGACATGTCTGGAGTTTCACTAGCTGATGAGTTTCATCTGGCTTCATTGATAAGTATAATTTTGTGTCATCTGCATAACAATGAAAATTTATGGCTGCCTTCTCATAATATTACATAAAGGAAGAAAGAATAGAGTGAATAGTATTGGTCCAAGCACAGAACCTTGTGGGACTCGGTGACTAACTTTATTATATCTATAAGATCAACATTAACATGAAAAAAACTGATCTCTCAGCTAAACAGGACTTAAACCAGCTTAATGCAGATCCTTTAATGCCAATTTGGCATTCCAGCCTCTGTAGTAAAATGTGATGATCAATAGTGTCAAAAGCTGCACTAAGATCTAATAAGACTATTACAGAGACAAGTCCTTCATCAAATGCAGTTAGAAGTTCATTTATAACTTTCACCAATGTCATTTCTGTGTTGTGATGCTTTCTAAAATCTGACTGGAATCCCTCAAATAGACTATTATCCTGAAGAAAGTCACATAGTTGTTTCGGTAGTGCTTTCTCTCGAATCTTTGAAACAAGGACCAGTAACTACCTCTATAGTTTCCATTGTCGAACTGGAATCTGTGAGTTGTAGGATCATGTCCACAGATGCATATAAGTCAGACAAACATGCAGTTATGCATGCAATTATTCATGTATGGGGAGTTGAAAGAGACAGCCCAACGTTAGCAGATGCCAGTATGAGGCAAGTGACCATAAAATGTTTAGTATGGTAACTTTACATGCGCATGAACACACACATATGCAGCAGATGGAATCCACTCAGAAGTGAAGTAAACGAAGTTCATTCAGGACCTTGACATCTAAAAGCACCTTCTGATCCTTAACAAAATCAAAGACACCCCAAAACGAATTAATTATGTGCAGGACCTGAACTGTCATTGAGAAGTCTGACAGGAAAAAAGCAGGTTTACACCAAATTTAAACTCTGTATTTTTATTCAACTTTTAAGAGTCAAAGAAAGCTAGATTTTATTTGAACTGACATTTAAAGTATCCAATTAAAAACCCAATTACTGTCGACGTGAATATGAATAATAGAGGTTGTCTGTGTCTGTGCATGTGTGCATTTTTGCTTGTAAGTGAAGATGTGCACCCCCGTTATTAATGAATTAAATTTAATTTAATTTCCCTCAGTTTGCCTTGACATTCCCTTTTCTTAAGGTGAGAGTGAATATTTGACCCCTTGAATAAAATAAAAAGAAAATTGGTCCGTTTTTTTTTCTTCTGCAATGATTTCATGCTCATGTTCTCATATCAGAGTAGCAAACTGGTGGATGCAAAACTGAACACTTCACCTTTAAAAAGAGCGGGTATATGTATGTGTGATTGTGTTTCTGTGCCTTTCCATGCCTACCTAATCGGCCGTTTGTGTAATTACAGGGATTTAGACTGATTTTTGTTTTATAATTCCAATCCTACTCCATTGAGATGATGACAGATCCAATTCACTGCCACTGTGGAAAGTTTGTGTTTATGCCAATTTCTTGAGTGAAATTCAGCAGCAGCCACGATGCTCCATGACCATGCCCTCAAATAGACTATTATCCTGAAGAAAGTCACATAGTTGTTTCGGTAGTGCTTTCTCTCGAATCTTTGAAACAAGGACCAGTAACTACCTCTATAGTTTCCATTGTCGAACTGGAATCTGTGAGTTGTAGGATCATGTCCACAGATGCATATAAGTCAGACAAACATGCAGTTATGCATGCAATTATTCATGTATGGGGAGTTGAAAGAGACAGCCCAACGTTAGCAGATGCCAGTATGAGGCAAGTGACCATAAAATGTTTAGTATGGTAACTTTACATGCGCATGAACACACACATATGCAGCAGATGGAATCCACTCAGAAGTGAAGTAAACGAAGTTCATTCAGGACCTTGACATCTAAAAGCACCTTCTGATCCTTAACAAAATCAAAGACACCCCAAAACGAATTAATTATGTGCAGGACCTGAACTGTCATTGAGAAGTCTGACAGGAAAAAAGCAGGTTTACACCAAATTTAAACTCTGTATTTTTATTCAACTTTTAAGAGTCAAAGAAAGCTAGATTTTATTTGAACTGACATTTAAAGTATCCAATTAAAAACCCAATTACTGTCGACGTGAATATGAATAATAGAGGTTGTCTGTGTCTGTGCATGTGTGCATTTTTGCTTGTAAGTGAAGATGTGCACCCCCGTTATTAATGAATTAAATTTAATTTAATTTCCCTCAGTTTGCCTTGACATTCCCTTTTCTTAAGGTGAGAGTGAATATTTGACCCCTTGAATAAAATAAAAAGAAAATTGGTCCGTTTTTTTTTCTTCTGCAATGATTTCATGCTCATGTTCTCATATCAGAGTAGCAAACTGGTGGATGCAAAACTGAACACTTCACCTTTAAAAAGAGCGGGTATATGTATGTGTGATTGTGTTTCTGTGCCTTTCCATGCCTACCTAATCGGCCGTTTGTGTAATTACAGGGATTTAGACTGATTTTTGTTTTATAATTCCAATCCTACTCCATTGAGATGATGACAGATCCAATTCACTGCCACTGTGGAAAGTTTGTGTTTATGCCAATTTCTTGAGTGAAATTCAGCAGCAGCCACGATGCTCCATGACCATGAAATTCAACAACATATGGTCATTCATCATCTTGTCATTCTTTTTAATGAAGCCATGCAACAAATTTTGGTTTCAATGAAAATTAAACTCACAATTGGAATTATTTTGTTCTTAGATGACATTGACATAACATTGTCTTTCATCCACAAAGATTACAAACTGAAACCAGTAAGTGAAATGAAGAGAAATGAGAAGAACTGAACAGGGTAAAAAACAAAAAAACTTAATTTTCACTATTGTCATCAAGCTGCCACAGAAAGAAGCTACCCCGTGGCTGCTGAAAATACTGCCTTTCTCTAATATTCAAAACCAGAGAATCTACCTGAAAACATGATGTCCCACACAGGCTCTTTTCCAGTAGTATCTATGCTGTTGAGTGTGAACAAAACCAAGTACATAATTTTGCATCAAAAAAAAAGAAAATGTAGTGCAGCCGCTCCCAGCCTTGTGTAAAACCTCTCAATTGGGGCTATTTAAACTTATAGCAGCACTACAAAGTGTCACACAGATGAAGTAAAAGTGTGTTCTTGTGTGTGTGTACAAAAACACGCATTTGTGGGCACTATCAGGTTCAGGAAACCGAGGATCCGATAGTACAGAGTCACACGGGGGGGGCTTTCTAAATCAGTAGTCGTTTTAATAACAAGGTCAAACCGGGAATTCAAAACTATGCAAAGGTACAGACAAGGATAAGGCAAACTTTAGTAATCGGAGCATGGAATAAAGATCGAACACAAGGAGACTTAAATGGAATGTACGCTGGACTGCTCACTAGAAAGACAAGACAATCTGGCACAGGAGGAAGGGAATACGGGGGTTAAATACACGAGGGAGAGGTAGACAATTGGACACAGGTGGGACACATTAGGGAGAGGGAGTAATCAAACACACCTGAAGGACAAGACTAAACAGGAAGTGGGGAATAGACACATAGGGATTTCAAAACAAGAGGGGAAATAGTAACTGACCCTAACAGACAGACACTTTACACTAGCAGACCTTGACAGGCACAGCTTGATAGCACTGTTGCGCTGCGAGTGTGTGTTTTGAGCGCAGCCCGTTTTTTTGTGCATCTGCCTTAGTTTTCACTGCTTTTCAGACCTTCTTGGCCAGTCACTCCCCTGCCACTGTGCCAACCTGTCAGCTACCCCTCCTCCTCGCTCTCTCATTCATACTCTCTCTCTCTCTCTGATGAATGGTCCCCAGGTGATCTGCTGACAGAAATTGTTACTGCTTGGTCTCTCTTTCTCTCCTGGGGAATTTGAGGGGTGCTTTATTTTGCAGGTCCTGCCACAGACCTTTCCATCCCTTTATGAAACAAACACTGCCGTCCCAAACTCCAATCACATCTCAATAGATGTCGTGTTAAGCGGAGCGACACAGCAGGCTGGGTTTCAAATGATTTGTGGTCACTCATGTGAAGACTCAGTTAAGGTTGACAAGCTGTATGCTGCCAGTCAGCCTTTGGCAGTTCTGACATACAGTATTTTCTCATTTTCTGTCCATCCCTTTAGAGATTCAGGATCAAAATGAGATACTTTTTAGCAATTTTGTCGGTGGCAGTAGCTCATGTAGATCAGAATGTACTGAAATGCAGACACAAGATTGTAAAGTGTGTAAGATGCATGCCTCACAAAAAGGAGCGCATGTGCATTCTTGCTCAGACTAAGCTAATGTAATAATCGTAATAATAAATGTGTAGTATCACACTTTTTACTATTTATAAACTTTAAGTATTTATGTGTGTGTGTGTGTGTATGTGTTTCTTTTACAGAAAAGACTAGTGATCAGAAGATGTAACCTTCTGGGCATTATTTCAGAAATTACTGAGTAATTGACTAATCAAAATTAATGGCGGGATGCGCTGCATTTTATGTGATTAGATGTAATGCATTTCTAAATTTGTCATATAGCAGTAAACAGTGGGGTCGGGACACAAATTATGGAGCTGCTAAAATAACAAATACAATATTTATTAGCAGTTGATTGCCAAATCTCATTCGTTAGTTGTCGGGTAACAATGCTTCAGGTATCCTGTTGTTGAGTGGCTTAACCCAAGCCAGAGTGGCTAATCAGGAGATTTCCAAATGAGTCAGATGAAAAAAAACAACAAAAAACATAAAAAAAGAAGACAATTATCACATTAGTTAATCTGGTCTGAAAGTTCATTTTTAGACTGGATAGATGCTGCCACCTCAGGGAATTCCCCCTGTTAAAACGCTACAGTTGGTCCAGCTCACAGTTCATACCGGAATGCACTCAGCATCAGTAGAGTTTGGAAAAGTGAAGGATGCAGGATGGATGGAAAGAAAAGACCAGGATGAGCTGAAAAGGCCAAATTAAAGAGGGACAAGCACCGGAAGATGATTAATTTTTCAAAGCAAGTTCATACCCTTTACCATCGTCATTTATTAAACACATATTGGAAGAAATAGTGCAACAGGGTTCATTTTAAAGAAAATTGGAATATATTTTGATTTGTCATTTAATTAACAAGTTAACTGATCATTAATATAATTTACTGAAGTAAATTATTAACCTATTTAACAGTTATATTGTTGTAGAAATAAATACAAACTACGGGATAATTAAAAGTGGATTATAAGTTTTATCCATTTTCCCCCATTGAAAAAAACAATACATATTTGCATGTGGCTACTGGACTGAAATTTTTCTCCATTCCACTCCAGCCAAGACCAAACCAATTAAACTAAATTGTCAATGTGATTTATGGGACCTAAAGAGTTTGTTTTACACAACCTAGGAATGACACCCACTGACAACAAGATGGGGATCAAGAAAGCTCCCCAAAAGTGAGGCCAAAATGTAACAACCACCCCCTCGTTGTGTGCTGCAATATAGATCATATACCCCTCCTCCTGAATTATATCAGAGGATGTGGGCCACAAAAAAAAAAAAATAGAACTGCTAAGTAGAGCTATACAATGGTTTCTATCGTAATGTCCTAATGCCCTAATGTCATGATTGACAATTAAGTTTTTGCTCACGATTGGCTGGAAAGGTTCATGGCAAGAAATATTGTGTGTGTGATTGACGTATCGCTCAGCCTTCCACTGTGTTTACAACATAAGGCAGCCTGCCACGCCAACATTTTCCTCATTTGATCTGCATTTCACCTGTGACAGTTGCCTGAGAAAACAGCCATGGCGAGCGGGGTGTCCATATAGACTCTATATGGACAGCTCGCTCGCCTTGGCTCTTTTCTTTGTTTTGATTAGTTCGTTTTCTGCCTCGTCATTAACATCGAACACTAAAGCCTGACGCTGTTGTGTTACAGGTCACGTTGGTCACATCTCTTTTGATGCCAAAACAACGGTTTGCTGTTTAAACGGCCACACTAAATTGTCTTATTGCTGCGCTGCTTGGTTCAGAGTAAACTAACAAGTGCTGAGAATTGATGAAACTTCGATGCAGGAATGAGGTGGATTCTCTGTGGGTCTTTTGGCTCCAAATAATGTCAACGGCGCAATGGAAGTGCCTGTTTATAAAATATTTTTAGCGTTATTATTGGACAATGGGAGGAAGACACGATGCATTGTTCATCCAAGCAAACTGTGGCTATTCTTATCCAACAATAAGCAACAGCAGAGTTTGTTTTTTTTCCACAACACAGACTTTATTTTGAGTACCCAGTCTCAGTGGCATGTGGATGACCTCAGTTACATTAACAAGTCATTAACCCTCTTGTTTAAATACGAATGGAAGGTATATTTTTCAAATTTGCCATGTGACAGAGTGAGCAGATCAATCTTTTAATCTAAAGTGTAAAGTCATTCACCACACTGCATTGCCCACACAGGTACACACATACAAAATTGTACCAACATTAACCTGACATACTGTATAATATACAGAAATGAGGCATACAGATCAACATCAGTATGGTTGTTGTACACCTTTAATTTATCTCTTGCATTCACTCTTATATTAAGAATTGTAACATAAGACTGAGGTATAATTGTGATCTATGTCAGCAATGAGACTGTTTTTCACCATTGGAATGTGCAAGAAAAACACAGCACACTAGAAAAATAAATAAGAACTTTCAGTCTTTCTGATACATTTGTTGTTTTCCATTTCTACCCCAGTCCCTCATTTACAGGAGCAGGTTTAACTTGGTGAATGCTAAATGCATATCACAGTTGTCATCTCTTACATTAAATTTCACCCACTGGGCAGCGAAAGATTTATTTCAAAGTGATTTACTAAAGCCTCAAAGGCACTTACTCTCCGTTTTTTTGTGTGTCTTTGAGAAGCAGTGGTACCTCGTGTTGTGAAATGACAGCAATGCAATTTAAAATTGCAAAGTTCTGAATGTTCATCACCTCTCTTTGGATGACTTGGTGCAAAAAGTGAGTCAGAATGTTCGTTGCTTTATGAAAATTGCTAATTTGATTTAAAATTATGGTGGCCATGCTTTTATTTTATTTCACGGTCCTCTTTAATCAACCAGTCAACTAGAAGTATCCCTGAAAAGAGTCCAGTTTGACTGTTGGCATTGCCTCGGACTTGACTCTCCATTATTCTGCCCGACTGAGTGTTTGATTGAGCCTCTCTGCAGGACCAGATTAATGAGGCCTACACATGCCAAGCAAGATCAATAATTCAGAGAAAAATAACTGAACAGCCTCCAAATAGGAGCTTGAGCCAGGTCTGCTTGTTTGAGTGCATGTTCATGTTAACTAAGTAACATCGCAATTGCTTTTCACAGAGGCAGTGAGGCCTTTTGTGATGACATCATTGGTCTCCAGGTGGTAAGATTGTCGTCATGAAATCGGCAGTCATCCTTTTGTAATGATAAGTCAGCATTTAATGCAGGGACCATTGTGGAAATCTGTCCCTTGATTTGCCCCTGAGAAAATGTGATATAAAGAACAGAAGTCGATGGAACCTCGGTGCTGCAGCATAGCCAGGGACTGGAAATTCAAATACTATGCAGGTGTGTCTTGTCCCGAATTTTCCATCAGCTTTGTTTATTAGCTGTGTGCATTATTACCACATTTAAGAGCTCTTAGATGGTGCCTTAGGGGCTATAATACTGACTAATGGAAAACGAAGACCTGGCCAAGACAGGGAGGGTGCTGCTTCCATCCAGGCCCACCCACCTTAATCGCCTTTACTAAGACATGCGTGGATAGCCAGGCTTAATAATGTATTTCTGTCTTTATGCTGTGGTTGCTGGCACTTGCAGCACCCAAAACACAAGTTAGTTGGTGATGGCTTTAAATGTGGGAAAAGGTGGGGCACCCAGTTGATGGAGTTGCAGCACCTCAAAGTGAAAGCTACAGGCACTGTTTACTGTTTGTGTACAATTAGACGCAGTTGTGCTTATCAGAGTGTGCATTGATTGTCACGTCTGCAAAATGGCTTCCTTTGGTCTTGACAATTAGTAGAGTGGTGCAGGTGAAAGATGAAGGGGGGTGAATGAAAGGGTGTGAGATAGAGTGAAAGGGAAGGGGAAGAAGAGAGAACGCATTAATGTATCAATAACTAAGTGCAGTCGTTTACACTAACTGAGTCCTCGCTGTAAGGCAGATAAACTCATCTGACCTGCTTCAGGGAATTTCAAGCAGGTATAAAGACAGAAAATTAACACATCTTTCTGACACTCCTTTTCTTTTTGAACTGCAGGGGTTAAACTGTGTAGATATGTTTTCTATGCTCTCAACCCTTCCCTTGCATCCAGATTAAGCTGGCTCTTAAAGCAGGAAGAACAGCACACAAAATTATGTGTCAGGTCAGGACTCTGTCTGATTATATTTCGTCAACATTTGCAGTCAAACAAACATTTCTGCTACTAAATCATTCTGTTTCAAAGTAGAAAGATTTCCTCGTCTACATGTCCGTGCTTCAAGCTTAAATTCAAATGAATAGCAGCACCCAAGTATTCAAAAAAGCACTGAGCAAAATTTCTGATAATGCAAACTGAACCTTTCCAGCTGCTGCAGGGCCACATTACAAATGCTTCTAACTGGTCAAATGCAACTTGAATTTTATCATGAAATATTGAAAGAAAATGTCATAAACTTTCATCTCATTCGATCTCGGAGTGTTTAGTAGGAAGCAACTGGACTTCTTATCTTGTTTGAAGACGTTTCGCCTCTCATTTCGGATGAGAGGCGAAACGACTTCAAACAAGATAAGAAGTCCAGTTGCTTCCTAATTAACACTTGGAGATCAAGATGACCTGGATGACTGAGAACCTTCACGGACTTCCATCTCATTCATTTTTAAATATTACAGGAAGTTGCAAACATCATTCCCAATATTTCTGATACATGTTGTATGCATCATAAAATCAAATTGGTCGCGGAACTGCTTTATATTCCCAATATATTTGAAATATTTGAATTGCTTCAGAATTTTGTGATCTGTACTACTAAGCTGCATTTGCTTCTATCACTAGTAAAATGTTACCAAATCAAAGACGAAAATTCCCACTTTAAAAGATCGGTGTGTGGAATTGAAGAATATCTACTTTCAAACATAAAACTACCTTAGAATTCTACATTTTATGGGAGCAGGTCCTCTGTCCATGGAGACCACCATCTTGCAACACCATGTTGCAAGATGTTGTTGAGAACAAACAAAAAGCCCCGGTGTTTGTATACCATAGTGTCATTGAAATACAACCATGAAAAGACTCACCTGATTAAAAGGTGCCAAGGAATGAGTTTTTGTTAACAGTCTGCTGGAGGTTTGTCCCAAGCTTGTTAACCTGCCTTACTCTACATGTAGGCTCATTCACGGGCAGCCAACATAGTTCCCCTGTGTTCTTGGAGAGGGAGGGGGCAGCACTTTGTTGCATGCATTTTACTACCTCACCGCTAGATGTCACTAATGTTCACATTCTGTTTTTTTTTTTTTTTTATGTTTGAAAGGATTTTGCAGCCTTGTTGGTGAAAACATGATTTTACAATAGAAATTATTGGAAATAATTAAAAGATATTATAAATTTAAAAATCTTTTCTCAAGGTTGACATAGTGCAATAACTCCAAAGTGGATACTTTCAGACCAATGCCCTTTATTATTTTCATTATTCACACTAACTGTGTTTAAGCAGAAAATACTGATTTTTTTTTTTTGTTGTTGGAGTACAGACAAGTTACTTATCTTTCTTGCTACTTTCAGTCTGCTACATAATTTACTGCTTAAATGAAACAAGACACTTTTTCAGGGAACACAATTTCTATACTGTTAGATCATTTTATCATATTTGACTATATTTGTATATTGTGTCTAAAATCCTCGACCTTCAATGCCTGTCACATGGCTCTTCGGTGTCTGATAGCAGCATGTATAGAGCTCGAGTGTTTTAGCACTTGGCTTTGCAGATGAATAAATCAATCATCCATCTTTTGACGTTAGGCTTTTCATGTTCATGGGTGCCACGGTATTGTCTCTCTTGTTAAATGGTCAGTT
>KV751367.1:6185856-6227688 GCA_001698575.1 Mola mola | reverse complement strand
CTTACCGACTTCAATTTTTTGAGTGAATAATGTCTGTGTCTCAGTCCCATGTGTTGCAACTGAAGCTTTGTGGAGGCAGCACACGTCAAATAAAGAGACAAATAAACACTGAAGGCTATTTTTGGGTGCTTTGGAAGTTCAGGCTCAAATGCATGCGCAGGATGGAAAGATAATATAAATGCACTCACACAGTCTGAATGTGAAACTGACTTTATAATTATTCCCTCCCAAACTTCAGCAGTTTGAAAATACTGAGACACAGCAACTGTTGTTATTTTTCAGATTAAATATGAGGGAAGAGGCTTTCCTTCATACAGGTGTGATGACCTGAATTTGATGGCCTCCGAAATTCTGAAAAACATTTTTTTGTGGATCTGTCTATCTGTCTATCTGTCTATTATACTTTGCTTGCAGTCAGATGTGAAGGGTGAGTGCCATGAGAAAACAACATTTTTTCATCAGCTCAGAGATGACAGAAATAGTCTTTTGAAGAAGCCAAAACTTTGGGCTCCCACCAAGCATTCCAACGGTAGGACACACACTCAGTTGCACATATTGACTCTTTTTCTTCAGTCCAGCTCAATGAGAGAGTGAAATCTAGTGGAGGACTGTGACCCTTTTCATAATTATGCAGCCAGAGAATAAAACATATTCACAGCCACCATTGCCTTCTGCTGTCCTTGTTGTCTCCCTGAGGTTCTTATTTGACATCTGAACAGGTCAACAAGCTAGAAATATTAAAGAATCTCAGATTCTTGTGATATTGGTTCGTGCTCTGTTTCGTACTATTTTCGTAGCACCTCATACAGTACAGCAACTGCACTATTTCAGCACTTTCTCTGAGTAAAAAGCACATCGAGTACAGAATAACCATGGTTCTGGTATAACATGTTTTATATTTTAGGCAACAGAAGCAGTTGGTGAGCATTTCTGTGAAAATAAGCCGCTGCCTGTTGTTTGTTCCCAGACTAGGTCTACTGTTCTCAGAGCAAGCTTTATACATCAAATAAAAATAGTTCACAATCTAAGAGTTGCTCGGGAAACGTTCCTCTGGGAAAATAAAGCCCTTTAGACCCAAATTTATTTTCAAGTAAGCTGGTTTGGTTAGATTTCTAATCTTGATTTATTGATTTTCATATATAATTTCTCCCTTTATTATTTAGCCTCCAGTGTCTTCTTTTGGTGTTTCTCGTGTGTGCGGTTTAGTATTAGACACGTTGCCAGACTATGTAGAGATTAAGATATTTTTGTGCATGTATGATGTAGTATTTCAAAAATCAGAACATTTTGAAAAGAAAAAAACATTTAGTTAAATTCTTCTACTTCTACATGGCTCTGACCCTGTGTCATGAGGGAAGAGGCTTTGCTTCATACAGATGTGATGACTTGAATTTGATGGGCTCCGAAATTCTGAAAAACATTTTCTTTTAACTTTAGCTCATCAGCTTTAAAACAAAATGTTTCCTCCTTGTGTTTTATAAAATCAAGGGCATTTTTGGAAGAGCACCTGCAGAATATGTGTGACATTATGCATTATGCAGCAAATATTGTGTTTTAAAGTTTACTTTTGCATAAAGATGGATGATCGATAAAAGGTTCACCCTCAGTATTCATCAGTATTACCTCAACACTGCATAAATAATTCCATATATTCCATCCTGAATAATTCCATATATACAATATTTCACATATTTTCTGTTATATAGAGTCTAATAAGATTTTCCTCTGAATTTAATTTCAAAGTTTGGCTCTGTTGGTGCACATTTATTGATTACTGAGATTGATCCAGTGACATAAAAGTCATGTGTGCACACAGCTGAAAATATACTCCTTGACGTGGGCATCAATATGTGGGCGCCATACTTCACGTCTAAAAAAAAGAACTATAAACAGGGAAAAATCTCAGGAAGAACCAAAGAGGAGGGATCCTTCTTCCTAGGAAGGACAGACGTGCAATAGATGTCACTTGTACAGAACATAACAACATGACAATAAGAGGTTAGAAAGAATGTATGACTTCATGAATCTATAAATCCAGATGTATGAGAAATCTCTTGACCCAGAAGCAGGTGTAGTGTGTCGGTTCAGGAGTCATAGTTTTCGATGTAACCAGATTTTGTATGTTGCTTCTGATATCTATAAATCCAAGAGTATGTGAAGTCTTTTCATCCAGATGTAGGTGTAGTCTGTTGGTCCAGGAATTGTTGCAGTCCATGTATCAGGATTTGGGCTGGGCAATCCAGGCCAAGGATCCAAGTCACAAGAGCTCCTGTCCTAATGTGAGCAGTAGGCGTCAGGAAGAACGAGAGCAGCAGCTCCAACCGTGACCTAGAATACCTGCAGGATGATACAGCATAAAGACTCCGGGAAAGAAGTAAAGTTAGTATAATGTTAACTGTAATGTTAAATGTAATATATGGAGAATTAGAGGACCAGAGATAGAGTCAGAGGGGGAGGAGAAGAGGAGCTCAGTGCATCATGGAGTGTTCCCCCAGCAACCTAAGCCTTTAGCAGCATAACTAGGGGCTAGATAGGCCAGCCTTAACTATAAGCTGTATCAAAAAGGAAGGTTTTAAGCCTATTCTTACAAGCAGAAAATGCGTCTGCCTCTCGTACCAAGACTTGAAGGTGGTTCCACAGGAGAGGATCTTGATAGCTGAAGGCACTTTCTCCCATTCTCCTTTTGAAGATTCTGGGGCCCACCAGGAACCCTGCATTCTGGGACCATAAGGCTGTGGCTGGGTAATAGGTTATGGGTATTTGTTACACAACACAAGATCAAACAGCTTTAGTAATGCGACATCCGTAAAGGGACGCCTACTCTGTATTTGGGGCTGAGGTCATTTATCAGATTTATTTCCTGCTGTTAGCCTCTTTAAGTTTGCCATGTTCAGCTCAGTGATGGTGACTTAAGTGTCTTTTTAGATTTGTTATTCAAGTGTCTTTGTCATGGTTCCCCCATGGTCTACTCTGGCCTTACATGTATTACAAATTATGAAATGTGTCTTTTTCCCTCAGAGTGAAGCACACTAACATGTTAATATCAGTGTGTAGCTGTAAGCGTGCCCACTTTACATATGACGTGTAGTGTGTGTGTAAAATCAACTAGCCTCATCAGAAAAATAACATAACAGAAATATGTGAGATTTAAGAGCCAGTGTCCGGTCTGGGCCTTTCACGCAGAACATCTATTGATTCCGGTCACTGGCTGGTCAATCAGTGCATCTCTACAGGTTTACCACTTGGAGTCAAATTCAGAACTTAATTTCCTAATCTCCTTAATTTTTCATGGAATATTAAGGGAATAGAACGCAGCTGGGCATGAAACAGCTGGCCAGTGAGGTATCCAATTACTTTTGAGCCTTTGGAAATGGGACTTATTTCCAGCGAGTGCAAAAAAGACTGTAATTCCTAAATAGTGAATGCAATTCTCCTGTGATTGCATTTACTATGCAATAACAATTACTCTTGAATTAAAGATGAAAATCTACAATTCAGTAACATCTTGATTGTTTTTTGTTTTTTTTCCAGAAAAGTTGTTGTGTACAGAGAAGAAACTGAAATAGTAATCACTGTCCAAGTACTTACACTCAAATGAGACCAAACCCAAACCCTTGTCAGCAATGCAATGGACATGTAAGTCTGACATGTTGACAGTGGAGACAACATGTGAACAGCAAGATATGGAAACTGACTTCTGCCTCTTAGTCTTTTACATGTCATATTCAGATTCAGATCGCACTGTACCACATTCTGTTCTATTTTAGACACATTTTCACACCTCAGGGTGGCTACATGAAACATGCAGGCATAAATTTTGCTCACTGTAACCTCGTGAAGCATATGCATATGACTTTCAAAAGTTCTGGTGCTTCCTGTTGAGCTTCTTTTTGTTGTTGTTAGAGAGGAAAGTTCTACTCTGATGTACACCAGTTACTCCTTCAGAACTGTCTAACACAATTCCCTCAGCCAGCAGCTATTCAACCTTTGTAGGCTGGGTTCTAAATAAGATACATTTTCTGATGCCCTGGAACACAAACAAAGACATTTATACTTTGGCTCATTTGATGACCCATCAAGATACACAGAGAGGCCAGTCTTTGTATTACTCAGGACAGCAAAATTAGTTTAATAATCCTGTTAGTATTAAAAACAGCTAAGACAGGTGAGGTAGATGAATAGGAAGGCAGGCGTATGTGTCATGAATTTGTTAATGTGGTACCAAAGAGTAATTAGCTGGATACTTGAGATCGATTTGAGTACTTGAATAATCAAATGCTTTTTCTGAATAAGACATGGTGATGTAGCTATATCTAAAACAAGATGAAGTATTACTGTAAGCTATATAACAGGAACCTCACATATTATAGAATATGTAGTTTGGTGAGTGATCATTTAATGATTATCAGGATCACACACAAGGACAAAGGAGCAGAGGTGGATACTGGGAACGCCTCTCATCACTCCATTTGCAAATGTATTTGTTCTTATGAAACCATATATTTCTGCACAGTTCCAGATGAAGATAAGGAGTTGCTAATTGTATTAGTATTATACTTTTTGTATAAGGGTGTAAGTCAGATAAGTGCAGTGTAACAGGACTGAAGGCTACATTTATACACCTACAATAATTTAAAAAATCTTTTACCACTCCTTGTTTTGTTTTTTTTCCTGTTTTTTTGTTTTTTTTGGGAGGGGGCTAATCTAATTCTTCACTGTAATAACCATGAAACGCGTTGACCGTAGAAGTAATAGAAATCACACCTTGTAATGACTAGCCTTAAAAACTATTGAATTAAACTTGGATAATTGTCCATCACTGTTGTTGTTAAAGTTGCACAGAAGGGAATTTGTTAACTTGTGTCAGGGATAGGTTGAATAACATGATGAGGGCTCCCGAGAGCTGGTCAGCACAGGCTTTGAGTACTTTGCCAAGTACTCCATCAGGACGTGCAGCCTTCTTGGGACCACAGTGTTCAGCAACCGCCTCACTTGATGTTCTTGGTTAGTGAGTGGTGAGGTTGAGCTGTTGCACATTGAGGGACATGTGCCTGTTAGGGGACTGTCAGCCTAAAAACAGGCAAAGAAACGGTTAATTTCCTTTGCCAGGGAGGTGTCAGCCCCAGTAATCACTGGTGGGTTGCCCTTATAGTTGGTGATGTGGTTGATGTGTGTGGGATGGTCTTCCACCCTCCTCTTGTAGTCCTCCTATGCGGCTTGGATGCCTCTACTCGTCATGTTGTACTGGGTTCTGTCTCATGATCTGAAGACCACCTCACGGGTTCTCAGAAGGGACCGTACAACACTTGTCATTCAGGGTTTCTGGTTGGAAAAGACCCGAATGCATTTATCAGCAGTGACAGTGTCAGTGCAGAACTTGATGTAAGATAAAATCGTCTCTGTATGTTCCTTTAAGTCCTATTGTGCAAATATTTCCCATTCTGTGTGTTTGAAGCAGTCCTGCAAGTGTAGGAGTGCTTCCTCAGGCCAGGTTTTTATGGTTTTTATTTGTGGTTTTTATTCTAAGCGGGGTATATGCAGGGATGAGAAGCAATGACAGGTGGCCTGACAAGCCTAGCTGAGGGACAGGTATTGGCCTATATGCACGTTTCAGATTTGAATAGACATATTCCAGTGTATTCTTCCCCCTGGTGGAGCATTGTACATATTGTACAATTTGGGAAGTCTTCATAGTGCATGTTTAAAGCTATAATGTAGACTCCTTCAGGATGGGATTTCTGGTGTTTGATTATGATATCCAATGTTTTAGAGCTATGCTAGCGTTAGCATCAGATGGAATGTAGACAGCAGTAATAATGATCACCGTCGGCGCTCCAGGCAGATAGAAAGGTCTACACATTACAGACATTACTTCCTAGTCGGGAAAGCAATGGGTGTGTATAATATTGCTGCTGGTGCACCAGTGATTGTGGATATAAAGGCACAGACCACCTCCTCAGCTCTTACCAGAGTGGCTGCTCCTGGCAAATCTTGCTGTTGAGCTTTTCTTCTTTTTGTTGTTGTTGTTAGAGAGGAAAGCTCTACTCTGGTGTTCTCCAGTCACTCCTTCAGAACTGTCTAACACAAATCCCTCAGCCAGCAGCTATTTAACCTTTGTAGGCTGGGTTCCAAATAAGATGCCCTGGAACACAAACAAAGAAATTTATACTTTGGCTCATTTGGTGACCCATCAAGATTCACAGAGATGCCAGTCTTTGTATTACTCAAAATAGCAAAATTGGCTTAATAATCCTGTTTGTATTAAAAGCAGCTAAGACAGGTGAGGTAGATGAATAAGAAGGCAGGCGTATGTGTCATGACATTACAGACATTACTTCCTAGTTGGGAGAGCAATGGGTGTGTGTAATATTGCTGTTGGTACACCAGTAATTGTAGATATAAAGGCACAGACCACCTCCTCAGCTCTTACCAGAGTCGCTGCTCCTGCCATAGCAGTGCATAAGCGCGGCCTGCTATCTGCATTGCTGTGTCCAGGATCTATGCGTGTAGCCAGGATTCCATAATGATCATCACACAGTGGTCACGGTTGTGGGTGTTTGCAGTGAGTAGTACCTCCATTTCATCTGTTTTGTAGACGATGGACTTGGCGTTAGCGAGGAAGATGCTTGGGAGCAGTGGTCTGAATGGTTGCTTTTTTAGCAACCATGTGTGGTTTTGCTATATCCTCAAGTAAGGAGCTTGAAATTGGCTGTTATGTCTGAGCTCAGTCCAATCTCAAGCAGAGTATTCCGACTATATGCGTGTTTCACTCGATCACACACATTCACACAGACCACGAACATTATTACACACCCAATCAGAAAGCACCACAACAGAAAGCTGAGAGCCACTGCATATTAGTACAACGCCATCTTGATCTTATCTTAAAGGCTCTTGAAATCACTGAGGTCTCGGCGTAGCTCCCAGTGGACAGTTTTGCTGTCAGACAAACTGCTATTTTAGTGCATGCGTAAGGCCTTTTGCAGTGACTCCTTCTACAGTGTGAATTGCAACGCTATGTATACATGCACTGAGGACTGTAGCACTGATTTGTTAAGAGGCTCTGCTCTGGTGCAAGTGTGTGCAGTGATGGGAGCAAAGTTTTCAATGTCTCCCTTTGTCTCTTAAAAACCCAATTAGGCTATTATGTATTCTGTATCACCTACCGGTAAATAGCCTCCGCACACATTGTGTTTTGTTCAGGACATGTATGGCTTAAAGTTGTATTATCACACTCGCAGTGCACTGGCAACGGTAGCGATTAGCATAGGCAGCGACAGAGCTGTACAGGCAGTTTGACACCACTACAACAGGTTACAACACACTTTAAATAAGTGTTGGACCTCATTATTGCACAGCATCTCTTCAAGCCTCTGTACCCGTAGAAGCAGAGTGGCTTTTTACAGTATAAGCCACATTAGTCTCTATGAGTGGGAATTGATTACTATGTGTTGATTAAAACTAGCTGCAACAGCTGTGTCCTTGTGTTGGCAACACTGTTGACTGCAAACACATTTGGTGGTGGTGCTGTGGCTCTCTGGCTCCCAGGTTTCTCCATTAATTACTGTTGGTGCATGTGCAGCTTTACAATTCTGATTTAATACAAGAATGCCCACAATATTCCATCCCGATTCCTCTCCTTTCATTTTTTATTTATACCACTCTATCTCCCCCCCTTATTTCCCTTTTTTTATACTGATTCTCACCCGAGCTGGACCTGTGGTACAGTTATTAAATCAGATTTATTGTCAAGTATTAACATAATGTCTGCCCTATAGAGAGGTTGAAAAACAAATGCGCTCAAGCCGACCCCAGATATAATGATGTGACAAAAAGTTTCCTCACTACAATTGATAGCTCCTCAATTTGCTCCTTGGAATCGGTTACGTTTAGTTTCCAGGATGACACCAGGGTGGCATGGCATTAAGGTCAGAATGCTCTCCTTGGTGGGCTGAATATAACTACAGGAGGGAGTGAGGGCTTGAGCTCAACATGACTATTTGACCTTACTTCACTCCTCATCTGGTCAGTGGTATGTGGATTTTGAAGGGATGTTTGAGGAAATTGCTTTACTGTAATGGGTTTTGCAGATGCCGGCCAGTGTGTGAGTCAACGAGATTGAGACAAAACTATGATATAAAAAAGACCTCACACATAATGGTGGAATAGCTCACTTCTCGAATTGTTTTTAGATATTTTTCAATAATAGAAAAATATAGATATCTTTAAATCAAATAAGACTCTCCGCATAGCTGTTGGGTTACTGACATTGGAACTGTAGAGAAGCCACATAGAAAAGAGACTGAACCCATGAAGAAACTAAATGTTTTATGGCGTTTAACATCTGGCACAGATAAAAGGTGCTACTGTAGATCTTGAGCCAACATAAACGTAGCATGATTAGCTTCATAAGGGCTTTGCACATATCCACGGATTCACTCTACACTTAATGTTTTTGAGAGCTTGACTTTTCTCCAGCTCTTAGATCGTGAGCAGTGGAGAGAAAGATGTCATTATGGGCTTTTAGTTTGCTCTGGTCCATGTGATGTTATAGCTGTTCTATTTAACAGATTTCACTGAGGCTGGAGCTCTGGGAAATCGTCATGATTAATGATAAAAATGTGATCAATCAATGAAATCATGAAATACAGAATGATCATGATATCATTCATGGTGGACATTCTTGGCGTGGACCACATTCAGTTTGTAGAGATTCATAATAAAAACAAATGTCCCTAACCGCCAGTTCCTGAGGCATATGCATTCATATCTTGTACACATTGCCATCGGACGAAACATTTTCACTATTTACACCTGTGTGAGTTGTCTGCCTCCTTGTTAAGTTACTGTGAAAAAAAACTCCAGAAAGAGTTCTCCTACCTCTGGGGCACGTTCACACTGCACTATTCCTTTGCTCTCCTGTTTGGTACTCATGTCACTGCCTAAGCTGACTGACGCCTGCCTGTCACAAGACATTTTTTAAACAACTTGAAAGCCAAAATATTGTAGATTACAAAGCAAACAGTCTGCATTTTGTAATCATCTACTGGCCATCTATCAGGTAGTCTCCCATGGCAGACAGTCTCCAGAAGACCTCAACTGAGCCCTACAGTTGTTTAAAAAACTTAATAGGGTAAAATTAAAAATAGTGTAAATTAAAAAAAAAGTAGAATTAAAAATGCTGTAGATTAAAATAATAAAAATAAAAATGCATCATGCATACAATTTACATTCAAAATCCAATTCCTGTTACAAGTATACTCATAGAACATGGCAAACAAACGGCTTACTTTCCTCTAAATCGAGCAACCGGAAATGGGTCTGGCTTCCTAATGCCTGGTATAGAGGAGGGTGACGACTGCAATCTGTCTGTCGGACAGCAAATGGCTGAAGATTAGGGGCATTAGGGTAGAGGAACTTTCCTTAGAGTTTAACAAACTTCACTCCAGGTTTACAGTATATCATGATTGATTCTCTGCTCAGAGCATTTTTTTTATCAATCCATTAGAGCGCTGGCCGCAGCATGGCAGCCATCCAGACACAAGCATTATCATCTCATCTCAAGTCCAGAAACACCAGGAAGGTCAGCAGGGTGGGAGGGGGCAGAGGAGACATTTACTCCTCGTATAATTAATTCCATAGGAGCACTGCAGTATCTACAGCATATTTATTGTTTACTCCTGTGTACCAGGAAACAGGACAACAGTTTGAAGTTGGAGAAAAGGAAGTAGAGTTGTGCCATTTAATATGCTGTGTAATACAGGTACAGCAGGGTGAAGATAACATTTAGTGGTGATTGTAATGGTAATGAATATCCCCTACGTCACAAAGAGGCTGAAAATCACTTTAAACAGTAAACGCTCCCTGAATTCATGGGACTTTAATGGAATGGTATTATGAATGATTGAAATTTAAAAAATAGATCTCTTTCCTCCCCCGAGCTAAGCTATTTCTGCATTCATCTGGAAACTACGCACGAGAAGACGATTATTACTGTCCCCATTGGACAAAGAAATATCACAATCCTGGCTCAGTACAATAGAGCCGTTCATGTGCCAGCAAAGAGGAATAGAATAATAAAGCATATTATGTAGGACATGAACATTTTAATAGGTGTGCATTCATCACACTTTGTTAATACAACAACTTATTTAGTGGCAAATTGGAAAATGGGCGACACTCACATGAGCCTCCCTCTTTTTCTGTTGAGCTCAACTGGATTCAATGCTTGTGTTCATATTTATGGCATACTCATGAGTTATCATTGGATATAACGCTTATGGATTTTTCATTACAAAGTATTAAATGAAGGACATTTAGATATCACCACCTCTCAACCTTTAGACTATTAGTGAATCTAAAGATTGCTAGAATGGAAAATATATAAATTCTTTTAATGCCTCAGTGCAGGTGATAGCAGTTAAATGAAGCATTTTGGTTTGAGGTTGTCTGTCCCTCCCATTTTTCTGATCATGATCTTAAAGGGAAAAACCAGCTTAAATATTTAGCTCAAAGATCTACTCGAACTCAAGAATATACTCATTAGAAATACGTGATCAAACGTCAGCTTGCCTGTGACATCACAGGGTCCTGCACTAGCATTTTTCTGGTTATTGTTAAACAATCGAAAACACATTTGGTCAGATGCTGGATTGGATTTGGATGCACTTTGTAACTGAGCTGATTGTATCAGCTCAGTTACCCGCTTTTCTAATTTACTGCTGCAGGGTTAAAGATGTGTGGGAAAAATGCATGTTGTTTTTAATCTAAAATTGTGGGGTTTTTTTAGGATCGGGTTGACTGGCTGAGCATATGAACACAAAAAATACATTTCAGCATGCATCCTAGTAGTCTGGTCCAACTTTGTGGTTAGTGGTTAGTGGTTTGGCTGATATTGAGCTTTGGTCTTTCACTGTGGGATGAAGGTCTCTATCAGTAATCTGCACTAGTCTGGACAGCATGTTTCTAGTGGACATTATTCACTGTAACTCTACATGATACTATAATATTTTTTGTTTTTTTTTTTCATTTTGCTGGCAGCTGTCCTTAATATAGTTTTTTTTTGAAAATATTATTATCTAATTCCTTTAAAGTCTTCAGTATATGAGTTTTGACAGATATGGATGCAAACTGCAGCTGTTACTCAGCATACAACTGTGGGGCAGCAATTCCTCACTTTTGTTTTACGAGATTTTTGACTTTGACTCTTGGGACATAATTTAAAGACACACTTTCACTTTTCTTTTTATAAAGAGAAAATTGCTTATACATTCTCTCACTGTTAAATACGATTTAATGAGCAGTTGGGTCATGCCATAAATAAGATTTCTCTCTCCTCTTTAACAGTCTAGACAACCCTCTCTGGCCTTGAGAATAATCTATCCACTTATACATTGGAGCCAAATCAAAGCCCAAAGCTGGAACGCAGTCTTGAATATGATTTCCATTTTGCATTGTGCTTTTGACAGGATCAAATGAACAAACAAAAAAAAAATGTAAAGGTATTTTCCTATACCTCCTTAACTCCGGTTAGGAGCTCCCCTTTGACATTCCATCAAAAGAATCAAATTTCACCACTTTGTCTAGAAAATGTCTTTAAATCGACTTTCTGAAAGTGCAATGTCTGTTCTTGTAGAATTATGAAGTCTGATGTCTTTGGATATATTTTTTGGAGAAAGTAGTTTAGTGAAGGAATGTTTGTGTTTATACAGAGAGCCATTGTTTTGCTATGTTTTTCTCCCAAGGCTGATATTACAAAAGTCATAATAAATCCCTTCTATCTACCTCTATCCTCAGACTTGTTATCTGTTTTCATGTCCCAAGAGTCCAAGTCAAATATCTCTTGAAACAAACGACTTTACATTATTGTCACAACCAAAATTATGTGACCATTTTCACTTTCTTTACTTTTTCCTGCAAAGTTATCTGTATTTACCATATCTGTTCTCTAAAGCATTGCCTTGTTCTGCTGTTTCCTGTTTGCAGCTGATAGAAATGCTAGATAGTTTCTTAGCTTTTTTGGTATGAGGGAGAGAGAGAAAATCTTGAACACAATATTTCACATTGTCTCAGTGTTCAATGCGTATTAAATTTACTAGGAAAATGCATGAATTCCCTCAGGTGCAGAGTGAAAAATGGTA
Organism: Mola mola; assembly: GCA_001698575.1. Classification (NCBI taxonomy): domain Eukaryota; kingdom Metazoa; phylum Chordata; class Actinopteri; order Tetraodontiformes; family Molidae; genus Mola; species Mola mola. The sequence continues at coordinate 6,215,548 of KV751367.1, read as the reverse complement.
AAAGAAAAAAAAAAAGGAGCACAGTCGGATTATTTTAATGCAAGTGATCCTAAAATGTAATTACACCTGATGGGCATATTTGTGATGTATTTCAGTGTAGGATATTTCTAAGACAATGCATACCAACCTGCCACTATGTGTATTAGTGTAATAATTCTGGACACAATTTACACATTTTGGGCGATGTGTCACACACAGCACTTGGGACAAAGCGTAAAAGTTGAATTTGAAAAGAGGAAAAGTATATAGAAAAGAACAAGGGAGAGAGTGGGACATATCAAACAGATAGATATTCATTTGTATAAATAATGCTGTTTTGAGTGTCACTTTGGTTACTTAATTAGTGGCTAACTCAGGTGGCTCTCATTGTTGCTGGTGAGATTTCAAAGTATCTCTCAGTTATGATTATGTTTTGCATGGGGAAACAAAATAATTAGAAATAACTTGCACCTTCTTACTTTTGATCTAGATCATATGATATTGATGACATGATGTCAAGCATTTAACTTCAATTATTTCTTTCTTGCAATTTTCCCTTAGGTCCAAACAAAATTCAGCTATGTATTTGACTCACACACATGTCCCACTGACAAAAAGGTGAAGACACAGTAAGGCAAAAAGCATTATAATTTATTAAAAAAAAAATGTACTCTCAATGAAAAAAAAAAACAAACAAACAAAAAAAAAAGTTACAGGCAAGAGATGAACGAAATGCAGGCATGATGGCATATGAGTAAGACATAACCAACAGACAAAAACAAAGGGGAGCACACAGACTTAAAGGGCAGGTTAACAGGACACAGGGTAAAACACATAAGGGTAATCAAAGTCAGGAAAGGACACAAGAGGAAACAAAAAAACCTTTTAAAAAACATCAAGAAATAACCCAACAAAAACTGTGAAAACATATACATGTTACATAAGGGAGTGAGAGGACTGAATTCAGAGTTTATAGAAGGAAGGAGGATGTGTAATCTAATTGTGTAGAATGAAGGAAATTAGTAAATAGAGAATAGGTGGAATTTTGCTTTGTCTCAGAAACGAAGCAAAAGTAAAGAGGAAGGTTTTTGTCTAAATCAGTTCAAGGTGGATGAAGGAGTGTTTTAAGATGATGGAGTATCAAGAGCGTCCTGTTACTTTTGATGAATGGAGGTCAGTTAAAGAGGAGAAAGTTCAGCTGATAACGACAGATAAACCAGGAGGGGAAAACAAACGTAGACCTCAATATGTTCCTTCTAACTACCAACCCGACCAATAAAGCCCACCAGCTGCCCAACAATAGCTGTAAACATAGGCTGAGTCATAACACTGACTTTGCGAATCTACGTCAATACGTCCGTTTGTGATCTGAGGCATTCAAACTTGAATTGTATTGCAATTTGGAGTCTTTCAGACCAAAGTGTGCCCTTCATAAGTTGACTCCTACTGACAACACCTGGAAAGGTGTAACCTCTCGGTCAATTTGGCACCATTTTAGCCTCAGCAGCCTGTTCATTGCATTGAATTTCCATCTCTCACTGCCATAGCCAAGAGATTCATTTCGAAAACCTTGCTGTTTGAATCAACAAACTCAAACAAGAGACAAAAGAAAATCACTAAACATTATTGATACTTTATACACTTTATGAAAACAACCATTTTCTACCTATTGAGGCAATCATACAAAACATTTCTTTCAAGGTGAATGAACATGGCATCTAGACAAAGCTGAATGTGCTGAATGCTAAGTCCCAACAGGGAAAAAATGAAGATAATTTCGATAAATTCTGCCAAATAGCAGCTGGTGTCTGCAGCTGATGCTATTGTTGTTTCTGAATTCCTCATTTTACCCTTCTCTAGCTGTTCTGTGCTGTGAAATGAGAGGTTTGTGGAGGTGAAGGTACCGACAAACTTGATAGCCAGAAAAAGGATTTGAAATGACTGATAGCGAAATAACTTACCAAGCAACTCTGCACCACGCCACTACTACCCCATTCACTTTTAGAACCCTGAATTTGCTTCGCAGTGCCACTGAACGCTTCAGGGTCAAATACGTTTTAAAGTTGCTTTAGAGAAGTTCTCTCTCCATTGTTGATTTTGTTACGGCCGTTGTGTTAATTGTTAGTTGAGTTCAAGTATAAGATGCCAATCTTTGAGTACAGATTTTCTGGTGAACATGCCATTTCTTGCTTAAACATTTTTGACGACCCTACTGTTGTTTCCCACAGTGTGACACATATGTTTCACGCTAGCTCAGCTTTCTCAAGGATGCACTGTTTGAAATGTGCAGGATTACAACATGTTCCTTTTCAATTACTAAGGTTAAATTTTCCTTTTCTTTTCTTTTTAGGAAAAATAAAAACTCATGTGTTACATGCTGTGTCACTACCATATCTCAAGTTACACCTTACAGTAGAAGGCTTTGTAGATATTACTTTACAGAAGAACAGATTCAATCAAGATACCTTTTGAATTCCCATGTTGACTGCTGGTTACATGTACCTAAACAACAGTTAGAACTCATGACAACCTACATTCAGGAGGGATGTTCCTCCTGAATTAGGTTTCATTGTCTGTGCAGCACATTGTGAAAACACACCATACAAATAAATAAAGCTACATGTCAGTATGTTCCAATCAATTTCATAGAGAGACCTGTAACTGTATGTTCAAGGTTTTATCTCATGCTTGACTCTATATTCATATGTTCTTCTCCAGACAATTTGGAGTGGTTCCAAGACCCAGCAGCCCACCTTTTGCCTCAGTCATCCAGACTGAAAATAAATAGGAAGCTATGGCCTCCACTATAGTTTAACAGGGAAAAGTTGAAATGTTTCAGCTGGGCTGGCCTCAGAAGTGTCTCTACGCTTGTGCTCTCCACTGTGTTTTAGAAAACTGGAGGAGGGCACTGGTTTCCACATCACCTGCCATTGTCTCACCTGCAAAGTGGAAGTGAATAGAGGAGGCACACACAACTCACCCCAACCTTAGAAGTATGCGGGTATAGTGCACAGAGAGCATTGCATGCTTTTAGACTTTTTTTTCTTTTGAATAATTTTAATGACACTGACTATGATGAAGATGCTGCTTTGATTGGATGTCAAGAAGCATTATGAAGGTATCACATATATAATGGCGAGGCCAGTTCCTCCAGTAAAGCAATTATTGTATGGAGATATGAGACAAGGGTCACTGAAGTGCCTCTCCTGACCCCAGTGGAAACTGTTGTTTGTGCTTGAGGCCTCGATAACAAGAAAAGAAAGAGCTAGAACAAGATTGTAATTTGTCAGTAGCAAAATACTGTTATTTAGTTAGACATCTACCTAATCCCACAGGCTGTCCTTTTACATCAGCTCTGGCCACACTGTACTTTCTATGACCCAGGTTTAACAATAGCTTGGCTGTGGAAACAGTTATTCACAGTACCTCCAGTGCAGCATTGATAAAGGAACGTCCCACGTCCCCCTGTACTATTATATCTGCCTCTTCATATTTTATTTGGTTGTGCGTATCGTTTTTATTCCACTGCTTTCCTTTGTCAATTTACAACTTGCTTTTCAACATTTTATTTTTAACAAAAGAAGGCAGGCAAAAGAGACTTAAACAGTTATAACATATAAATTAATCCAAAGTGATTGATTGTCTAAAGTTTGGGTTAAAGTCACAAGACATCTATGTGTTTAGTAGACAAAAAAAACAAACAGAAAAAACAAAAAAAAAAACCCCACAATAATTAAGACATGTATTCTGCATGAAAGACACAGACTGATGAACATGTTTTCTATCCTTTTTCCTCTTTGTCTTTCCTCCACTGTCCGATTGGGTCTATTCAAACATCCTGCATACATATACTCACAAATCACTTTCACCAGCTTCTCTCAGCCTCTCTCCCCCTTACACTCTTCAACAAATAACATCAGTAGTGCCCCTTTCCATCTCTCTTTCTATCGGATAGGTCGTTGATTCCTAAGGTGGTATTGATTTTCTCCAGAGGTGACATTTAATGGGCACGCTGCTAAGTCATTGTCCATATCACCTGAGTGGTCCTTCACACTTGAACTGAATCAGATGTCAAACTCTCAAGCTATGATTTGATCCATCGCAGCTCCTCCTATGTGGATATAAGTTGAACGAGATCAACAGCAACAGCAGCGACAAGCCAGTCACATGTCCTCCGGTCATGCTGCTCTCTCACTGTAATCAATAATGCTGTTTGCACATTTCTGTAGACCTAGCTGCTATTCCGCTTAATTCAGCCAAAGTCGATATTTTTTCTTTGTGTTTCAGTTTGTTGCTGGGAATGCGCCTCAGTGTATTAGAAGTGTATCAACCTTTTTGTCTTATTGAGCCGACTCTCCACGCGCCTCTCAATAGATAGCAGTATGTATTCATTTCTCCCACACAGAAGCTGATCTCTATGAGACCAATCCAGGTCCCACGTATTTTTCTCTCTCCTTTCAAGGCTCCTTTCATTTTATACGTCATTCTTTACCCTCTTTATTTAAACACAAAATTGCTTTATTTTGATTTAGGTCAGTATTTACCCAGTCTTAATGGAGGCAGTTGCCAGAGGATGTATTAATAGATGTCGAAGCTCAAATTATTTGATAAACCAGTTTGCAATATAATAAGAACACATGTTTACATCTACATATGCAGTCATCTGTCATACCTAAATAATGTTTGGGCTTAGTGAAAATCAAGCAGATTGATAAAGGAAGTCAATGCTGTCCTGGATACGGGTCTGTGTTATTGTTTTTGGTATGATTTTGAGTTATTCATTTCTTTTTCTTTCTTGTGTTATTTGTTGTTTTATTTTGAAGGTGCCATTGTGACTGGCTTCATGTGCTGCACCTCTGTGTCCACTTAGACTAACTCCACCCTCCTTGTGTATTCAAATCTGTGTGCTCCTCTTTATTGTTACCAGATTTTCCTGGCTCATTGTGTGCCAACATTCAACTGGTTCCTCTAACTTCCTTGAGTATTTTCTTTGAATTATGAGTTTATATGCCTCTCCATTTTTTGCACCTCCGCCTGATATCGGATTTTTGCATTGCCCCTTTGGATGTGTTTTGCCGATTGCACCTATACGTTGGTTGTGCCTGCCATTTGACCTGTGAGTTTTGTTTTTTGTTGTGTTGTGTTGTGTTGTGTTGTCATTTGGCTCACGTCAGAGCCACGTGAACGCCACTTCTTTACCCATGTTTGGATAAGATGTTAGGTAGGTGGTGTCAGGCACTGACAAGATACAACAGAGCAGAAAAACCTGAGCACGAAAGCTTTGGGCAAACAAATCCTACTTTCACAAAAGACCTACTGAAGAGACAACTCTTTTAGGAGTGTAAATATGAATTTTGAATGAATCTTATTCATAATTATCATTCCATCCAGCTAATTTCATATAATTTTCAAATGATATTGAAAAAAGAAAAGATAATCACCAGTTCGAAAAACATATTTTTTGAACTATTGAACTACCACTATTTCAACTATGTCGAATAAAGTATTTCACCCTGAAGTCTGAGTGCACACAGGATATGTGAATATTCACAATCAGTGTGGTAATTAGCTAATTGATGCTGGTGACAGTCGCCACTGATGGATATCCTACTTATGTTTATTGTGAGGATGTTTCAGCAAAATCTTAGAGCAGCATTTATCAAAATGACGGTCATCTGTCTATCTGTAAAACAATGTAAAAACATTATTAAGGTGCTGGTGACTCATTTTAGCAATTTTCAAATATCTGCAATGAGTCAGGCAGAGATGTGCACATTTGTATTTTGTCACTTCGTTGGTCAATCTACAGCTGCTGGAGTTAAAGACTAAAGAGACATGACAAATTAATTTTTTCTATGCATTTTGCAAATTCTTTGGCTGGCAAAGAGGACATATGTTTAATTCACACATTTTTTAAGAGTCTGAGTAAATAGATACATTTGTGTCTGAAATGTCTGAAACACATAGCTCATAGCACAGACAAATTATTTAGAGTTGTAACTTACAACAAAAGTTGTTATTGAAATGATCAGTGTTGTCGCTGGTTTACAGTAATTTTCCCAGATTCCATCGATCCAGCTCTCGGATCTTACGTTTCATTCAGCGTGCACTTTGCCCTCCTGCTGCTCCCCTCTCTCTCTCTCCATCCCACTAAATGCTAACAGATTGTTTTTAATCCCTTTGAGTCGGTGTTGATCATCTCATTAAGCTGGTACACAATATATAGTTTTCAGGATTGCTTGAGCATGATAATTCTTCCGGCTGGATAGTTATTGTCTTTGTGCTAGAAGGTAGTCACACCAAGCAAATCTCTGCAGAACAGTAATGCAATCACTGAAACATCAAACAGGCATGATACTGAATCTGAAACACAACATTTAATTTATGTCTGTTATCATGGGGAAAGAAAAAGAATGTTCTTGCATTTCAGACGTGGATGTCTGGCATGGTTACACCATTAAAACTTCACAAATATCCAAAGATAATGAAGACTTAAATAATAATAATGATAATCATTTACAATATTACCTTTGCAATGAAATTCCCTCAAGAGACAATGAAGGGGCATGATATACTCAGGGGAAAAACAAGAAAGTCAAACTCTCAGACTGTAAAAGTCAAGTTAAAACAAGGATTCAAAGACACAAATATTATTAGCTATAAAAGGATAGCAATGAATAAAAACTACAGGCAATAAAAGATAGCAGACAAAAAGAGTAAATTAACAGGAAAAAAGTGATAAAATAATAAAAAGAATGAATGAATTGAGATTAGATAATAAAAGAGAAAACAATATAAAGATAAAGCCAATCTGCAAAATGGGTTTCAAGAACACTGAATGTACCAGCATTATCTCCTTGGGCAGGTCATTCCAAATATGAGGGGCTCTAATGGCTAAAGTATGATCACCTTTACATTTAAGCCAAAACTTTAGGGGGTCAGAAAGACCCCATCTGATGGTCTAAAATCTCAAATGACTGTAGAAAGAAGTGAGTGAATACAGTGTCTTACATCACACATCGTGATGATGTTTGTGGAAAGATAGTATGGCAGACCAAGCACGGCAGCAGTTCTTGGTTTTGGCTTGTGTTCTGTAAAAAGGGCAAGAGCGGGAGAAAACCTTAGCTAGAATCTTGATCAGAAGTACACGTCAATAGGAAAATATTTTTTCTACCCCTTACATACCTCCATCTGAAAACATTGCAGTACATTGCTGAGGTCGACCTCCTTCTCGATGCAGCAGCTACCTTACACAGCTCTTGTCCTGTCAAGTCTTGGCACCATGGCATCTAGTCCATCCAGAAAGCTGAAACAGAAAAATGACAAACAGCTGAGAGAGGGATATGGAAGGCAAAGTAAAAGCAGAACTAAGTTGTGTAAATAGAAACACAGAAATCACAAATACAGTATGTTTGAAGCAAAAAGTACATGCTTCTTTACATCAATGCTAAAATAGCAAAATACTAAGTTTCTGTGCAGTATTCAGTTGATGAAGGATTACCTTTCTCTCACTAAACAATGCAGGCCATCTGTCCATGACTGCAGAGACGAGTGGCTCGTCATCATCCAAGTAAAGACCACTATGAAAGTGTATCTAAAGCTTTAGTTGCAAAGCTCTCTTGTCTCAGGGAGCCAGTTTCAAATAAACAACGGTGAGGTTTATAGTCTAATTAAGCTTAAATATTTTTACTAGCAACTCAACAATTTGCATGCTCCAAGCGTCTGTATTTATCATACCAGATATTACAGTGAGCAACATCTGCATCAAATTTAGAAAACAACAGCGAAACTGACCGTTTCGACTCGCCATTATTCCTCTGACTGTGACCTGCACACCTGCTGCTGGGTTAATGAGATGAAATAATCTTGCTCTGTTTCTTGTCTAAACATTTATTCACATGTTCATGACGGATCGTGTTTGAAGTTAACCCTGCGGGTACAAATACGGTCACACAAGAAACAATGTGTTTGTTTGTATCTTTTCCTTCCTAATTCCTGTGTGCTGATAACTTAAATTTTGTTTTTCATTAAATAGCAGAGTCCTAAAGAAAGCCCAGTTATGAATCGCCATCCATACAATAATGTACTTTGAGATTCTCCTTCTTGTGTTAAATGGAGTCCTAGAGCTGTTACAAGATGGGAAATCATCGCTAAATAACTAAATGTATCTGCTAGGCTTGACTAATATAACCTTCACATGGTACGGGCTGAAATTTGTTCCTGATGGAAAATATTTCCCACAGCAACAGTCACCTTTGCTGATTGTCGTTCACCTTGTGACGCCTTGATGATTCTGCTGCCCTAGTGTGAGTCACTTGTGCTTGAGTATGATATTTCCCCCATACTGGACATTAAAAGAGGCGTTAATGTTGTTAAATCCCACTGAAGGACGTGTATAGCGTTTGCAGTTATTCACTTGCTTGTGTGCGCATATGCTTGTTTCTTCTCTTGTATTTGCATGTGTGTCCTGAGTACCCTTGCTATGCCAACACATGTCTGGCCCTTTAATCAACAAATGACTGATGATTGAGTTTATAGACCAACAATCACTGCATCCAACCTTATTGGAAAGGCCTTTGATAGACTTGAACTGCCATTTTAACACTTGCAGGAAAAAAAAAGCGTAAGTCCCCCTGGGTGCAGTGATTACTTTACAGGGACATGGGATTCCTTTTATGGCTGAGTGTGTGCCAAAGCTTGTTCATCTTCTTAGAGAGCCTTTGTGCCATGCTGTAAAAGTATTCTAACTTGATGTCTAACATGATGTCCCATTTAACTGTCATATTGAACACAATGAAATATTTCAGGTTGTAAAAAGAATAAAGTCTGTCAAAATATACTAAGAGCAAATGTTATAGGATTACATTTTGGAAATTATAATGGAGGGGGTGCTTTTATAGAATGCCACAGTTATATTAACTAATCCATTGACCATCCAACAACAATGGTTGAACAACATCAAGACTCTATCACTAATTATCAACTATAAACAGCCTTCCTCTGTTTAGCCTCAGTAGAGTTGAAAGAGTACTAACCTGAGGAAAAAAGAAAAAGAAAACAAAACATGACAACAAATAACTAAGATCATCAATGGACACCGTGGTAGGTACAAAAAGCAACACACGGAAATAACCATCATGCTGCAAAGAGTACTATTTTACTAGTGTATGTACTAGCCTTGACCACCCTTAATCTGCTTTGTTTTTACCATTCTCAGTGCATATAATAACCAGTCCACTCTGCTACTGTAACCTGCCTCTGTTTCACTGTCCTCTGCAAAGTTTTTAAACATTTTGAGCTCGAGGAGGCTCTGCTGTTGGCGCTTTAACAGACACAGAAACCGCAGAAAGTCCTCCTAGGAATCACCTCCGAGGATCCCCCATGAGCATCTTAGCTTTTAGCATTTTGCCAAACCAACGTCTTCTCATATTCACGTAACACTGGGGTGTGTTATGGGTGGTGCTTCTTTTTAACTTCACCCAGGCATATGCTAACTTTAGCCTTAACTATTGGCCTTACTGTTTCACCTTAGAATGTACTGAAGTACAATGCTTATATAAAGTACTAGGGACTAAAAGTACAATTACTAATTAAAAAAACACGTACATATAATTTGTCACTTTCACCCCTGAAAATTGGATTCTTTGAGCGTTTTTTGCTCTTTTGCCTCAATATGAGAAATATTCTGCTCTGTGGATGATTGATGCGTCTTAAATTGATCTTGGTAATACTCCTTGATGAAGTGTCTGAATGAAAAGGATTCTGTTCCATTGTAAACTCTCCCTGCGAATAATGCTTCAACATCCCATCAGTTGTATCATTAAGAATAAAAGATGTAATCATGGTACGTATTCTGTATAGATACTGCATCATAACTCTGTGACAGATAGCATCCAATTATTGCGTTTATTTCTCATCAAAGCACTGTTGATCTCTTGGGGAAGTTACCAGAGGAGGGGCCAAGGGATATGGCAAGATGGATGACACTGGTGGATGCATCGCAGAGACCTACTGTAGGCCATAGTTAATGGTTCATCTGATTTAAGTACTGTGTCAGAATAATCTAGAAATGTCCTATATTGTCTCAAAATGCCACAACTTTCATGTTCCCTTACTTATTGTAGTCTTATGATGTCTGCAACATTTACATATGTCACTTGACAATTTTACATACTCAGCAGCTAACTGACAGATGACTGACTGAGACAGACTTAGGCCAATAAATCCACACTTCTTTCATCTCCCCTCTCTTTTACCTCAAATAATCTACAATTTGGTAAATCTATTAGTGATCCTTACATTTATGTTCTTTCTGTCTGCACTTTTACAGTGTTTCACCAACTGTATCTCAGTACACAATGCTTAAGCTGACCTACATACTGTACAAACAGAGATGCTTTCAGAAAATCACTGGACTCACTAAAAGCATCAATCTTCTTGGATACAGAGCTGCATAATGTCTGCCATTGATTTGCAACAAATGCACTTATGCTTGCAAATTAGTTGTTTGAAAATATGTAATATAGACTCTTCTAGCAATGTGGGTTGAAAAATGGCAGTAGGTATTTAGTACTAGCAACACTGGCTGCAGTCATAATGCAGGTTTATAAAGAAACACATTGTCCCTGCTGTGACCTCAACAAATGTAGTCTGCTAAGGAGCAAGTCTGACTGGATACAAAGCTTCAAATTATCTTTTCAATTTACTATTATTTTCATGGGCCGCTGACCGCCAACCTAAGAGGCCCAGTCTTGCAACGAGAGGTAACGTCAAAGCAGCGTACAGCATGCACAGATAGAACAGTTTGATTAGCGCAATGAAAGAGAGAATAATTTGCACTGTGAGAATTACATGGCTGTATCAAAGAGAGAATATGTGTTCAGCCTGAGTGAGAAAAACACTCAGAGGAGAGTCGTAGTGGTAGTGGTTCTAGTGGCACTGGACAGAGTGGCACGCTGAAACATTACCTGACAATTTAACAGCCTTACCCAACAATTGTGCCACATTCTGCTCACAACGGAGCTGAATGCTGCCGTTGTAGACAATGTTATTCCACAAGATGCCCTGCGGCATGTTTTGGAAATGTCCCAAAAGTGACTGTCAGCTTGGCTTTACTGAGGATGTCTGCCTTTTAGACAGAAGCTGTACATAAAAACAAAATAAAAAAGGACCTGTCTGAGCTGTCTGGTGAAGTCAAGGGGGTCAGTCTGACAGACTGTGTAGACTTTAGACCTTAGAAACCATAAATCATGTTGAGGACTGTCCACAGTGCTTGCGCTCATTCTTAGAGTCTTACAGCTACAGTAACTTGGTCAAACTGTCCAACCTTTTAAAGTTTTAACTTTATATACTTTATGTGAGCCATGGAGCAGTATAAAATAGTTGCTTAGGAATACCTGGAATTAATTCTTTATTTGCCCCCTTGATTAACAGGCTTAAGTAGAAAAACTAAATGTTGGGTCGCTGTTGAAAATAGTACCGTGAATTAAAAACATTAATTTGAAGAAGAAACAGTATAAGGCACATATCTATGAACTATACAGCAGGATTTGTTATTCTCACCCTGGTGTGTTTTTGTTCTTACTGAGAGTATGTTGGGTCTCTGAGAACCCACACTTCAAAGTCTCTTTCCATGGAAACCCTCACCAGTTTAAAGAAGGTACTTTTTCAAAAGAAGGATTTAAATATTTTTTGATTCCTGCATAATTACTAAATTCAATAGATGTGATCTGAAGAGAATGGGGAAGTATGTCAATGAAAAGTCAAGGAAGGCAGTGTTGGCGAGTTTTTCGTCTTTTCATTTGCACTCTAATTACAATAATCTAATTTAGATCAGTTCAATTTAATAATCTTCACATTCCAATCATGTTGTTGAGAAAAAATTTTATTTTTTTAATTAACTTTTTAATCAATCCTTAAATTTTGTCACAGTTTGTTTAGCTTCCTGATCCAACCACAGTTCACCAAATATTCGAGATTCTATATTTTCAGACTTATTTTTCCTTTAAAACAAGATGTTTGATTTTATTGTTTAACTACTGTACATGTATGGATTTAAGTATTTAAAGTAAAGTATATTGGGAGAAAAGGAAAACACTTTAAAATAAGGATTCAGCACATTCATGTGTATTTTCACATCTAAGTCCGTTTACAGCAGGGCTTTAAAAGTCTCTTGTGGCTCCATTGGGAGCCGTGCACAGTCTAAGGAACTGCCTCAAGTATTGTCGCATCAGGTTGTTGTGAAGTCCACAGTTTGGAATTGGAAATGAAAATGGAATTAAAACGCTGAGGTTACAAGACTTGTATTCTGCTCCTCAATTTGACTTGTGGCTAGCTGTTGGTGGCTACATTAGTTACTAACTAAGAAGAAAACTTTGCGGAATAAAGTGGATCCATCCATCCATCCCTTATTTTTATTTGGGATTACCAAGAGTCTGGTCTGGTTTATCTCTGCAGAAAACCTGCATCCATGTTCATCATTCTGACCGCTGCTTTGGTTCTGTGTGTTGCAGGTTCCACTTGCAGGTAGCAGAAAAGACAGAGGCCATGAGGCCTGTGTACCTGGCTTCCAGGTCAAACACTACCAGGTGCCATACAATGGACCTTTCCAGGAGGGCCAGGCACTTCTACAAGGTCAGTAAACTGCAGGGAACAAACTTACATATTTAAATCTTAAACTTTTTATTGTGTTGATGTTTCATCTGTGTACCCTTCTCTCTTTTCTTGAATTTTGTAATTCAAGAATACGTCTTCATGTGAGAGTGCACACACACATGCACATGACTGGGCAGCGCATTGCCAGGTTCCTTACAGGTTTAGGTGAAATGTGAAATGTGTATGTGTGTGTGTAATGTGTGTTGGAAGTTCTTTTGGTCTTCTTATTTGTTAGAATTCATATGAATTCTTGTAACAACCAGGAGATTGAACTATAAAAATGACAACAACAACATCAACATGATTTGTGTCTGCAAATGAATTATTCTCCTTGATTGGATGATATTTACAGAAGTCGTTTTTTTTCTTCTTCTTCTTTTGTTTCTCCCCTGAAGCAGCTTTGAGCTGCTCATTTAGTCGGGTGTGTGTCTGTGCCTTGAGACAGTTTTGCTTGAACTTCTCAGTCCAAGTACACCAGTTACCATGCTCAAGCAGACTTTAGCCTTGTAGGGAACTCAGCCTCTGACAGCCTCTGAGTTGCATTTTCCTTATATACTGTATACAGGAATGTGACCTCAGTAGTTTTGTTATTAAAACATTAAAGATTTGAGTGTGAGTTGAGAGGAAGGTCCCAGGGTTCACCGCAGAGTGGTCATGACTTAGTTCCATCTCTGAGCCAGTTGGGAGGTAGCGTCATCACCCTTTTGTTACTGCAGCAGTCAGTCAGATTTCCCACAGTCTCTAAGCTCTCAACTGCAAAATGCTTCCACAACTTATTGGTAAAGTTTGGCCCTGTGGGACCCTCTGGCAATGCCTATACCTGCACAGATCGACAGAATTCAGCAATAAGGTCTGTGGGATATAGCAGTCTGCTTCTCTGGGGTTCTCAGTTAAGGCTACCAGCACATCTGTCCACAGATATGGATACGGTGGAGTCAACTAATGGTAGTGTTCCTACAAAGCTGAAGAGGCTTTGGAAGGAATAAACACATACTTCCCCCTCAATGTGCTGTCCTGTTTGGTTGCACTTTCATTTATTTACACAGTTATTTTCTGTGATGCTAGTAAAGCTTACCTACCTTATGTTGTGTTCCTGGTAGTCAGAATTGTAGTCATAACATACAAACACACAAAACCAGGTGTGAATTGGATTCGGAGAAACACGACACCCCCTTAACCTTACAAACTTTTTGCCAAAGGTTTGCTCAGTATTTATTTGTACAGTATGATGAAAAAATGGAAATGTGTTCACTAAAATGGGAATAATTTGTGGTCTTTTAATGCAGTCTGTCATTTATTGCAGGACTGATTCTCAGTATTCACACACTTTATTATTCATTTCATCATCTGTGTCACACTTGCCACGCTACATAGGCTTGAATTCCATTACATGTTTCATTGACGTGCACATTATGTTTCCAGTCTATTTACACAGGGGTAACACATTCTCCACTTTTAAGGCTGGAGTCTCTTGCAGCGCCTGTTGAGGTGTTCTCGTATAGTTCAAGTGTAAGTGGTAACTGGTTATCAGTAATACCTTTGTGATGAATCTTTTACAATGCTGGAGAACAATTAGAATGGATGATCTGAAACATTGTCTGTGAATGGGACATATTAGCCAAATACAAGAAATAGGTGAGGGAGTAAATGTTTTTCCATAGCACTGCACGTTGCACTTTAACAATCAATGTAACAATAAGAAATATATGTATTTCTATAAAACACACACTATAAAACAACATTATCTGTACGAGTCTGTTTTTGTACATAGCATGAAGTGAATGTGTTGAAATGTGTGTGCATGTGTGTGTATAAATTCAGGGAACAAAATATTAGTTAGTGCATTCAATATGCATGGATTTCAGCATTGATTATTTTAGTTACCTTCCCACTGTTCTTTTTTTTTTTTTGTTTGTTTGTTTAAATTGAGTAAATTGTCTCCGGAGTGTGAGCATGATTCATAAAGAGTGCCAGAGACTGCAGCCCTGCCCAGTGACACATGCATATTTATGGAAAAATGTCCTCAATTTACTTCACCTCTCGTTTTCATCTTACTCTGCCCTTCACTGCTTTCTTGAAAAGTTGATGAATCTGAAAATACAAACGTGTAAGGAAATAGAGAGAGTTAAATCAAGGATAGCAAGAGAACACATTTCTATCACCTTTAGCCTCAGAAAACATCCTTCCAAACATGGATAGACACATTCAGAGCCGGTGTTGTGCATGATGACACATTTCTGGTGAATAATGAACTAAACGATTTGCAGGCAATGAACATGCCAACATTAACTTGTTGGCGTGGCTAGTGCAACTGCCAATTTAGCCATAGATGCTGGTGCATCTATGGCTAAATTAAAATTAAATATGAATATTGGAATGAATTTTATAAGGGCAGATTTGGCTTCTCTGTGGCTATGTGTTTGTACGATTACTGCTGCTTTTAAGGTCCAAAATACAATCCATTCACACTTGAACTAGAAATCTGTCTGTTCACTTTTAGATTAAACTATTACTTTTAATCTCACATGGCATAAAGTCTACAGCTCAATTTGAAAACCATGCCCCCCACCCCAAAAAAAAATAAAATTAGTTGATTAAATTTGGGGCTTTGAAAGAGAACCAACGAAACATGCTTTTTATTTGAGTTCCTTTAGGTGGGACAGATATTTGACCTCATGGTGAGAAATGGAATTTGCTTAGAATAATAAATTAGATGAAAAATTGACTCTATAATTTGAAATAACTACATTATTGCCATGGAAGAAATATTGAATGCAGAGAAAGAAACATTTTCTCTTGATGACTTGCACCTTAAAGCGGAAGGAGAACTTTCAATGTGGTCTTCACCCTTAATGCATTTTCCAAAGAAGCAGCATATGTCTTAAACTATCCCAAATACCAAACAACATTTCCAGTGAGCTGAAGTGCATGACCAGGTAGCAAGCATTTTTTTTTTCTGACAGATAAATTAGGTTATTAGTTCCAAAAAATGTCTTTCATTCTCTTCGTCTCTCAGTGGATTTTGCCACTTCACACAGAAATACTGCAGTGAGATGTATTGATTTTGATATGTTTTTATACCTCACCTTACTTTTGAGAGCTGTTTGTTTCTTTCGGTTTTGCTGAATTTTCAGAGTGTCATAGTCCACTCCTGGTTTTCCCCTCTACCAACCCACTCTACCTGCCTGCCTACCTCTCCTAATCAAGATCATTAGACTCACCTGTTCCCCCCAGTCGGCTCTATCGCACAACCTCCTCTTAACCAGCTCCTCCACACTCACTCTCTGCCAGATTGTCGTCATGTCATGCACTACTCTCCAGCACTCTTTTCCGGACGGATCTCCTGGTACCTGACCTGCCTTCTGTCCCTGACCACGTCTCCTCGTCTCTGCCCCGGTAACCTGACCTGCCTTCTGTCTTTGGACTTTGCATCTGCCCGCTCCCTGTCTGCCTGCAGCCTGCCTGGACTCCCTCTCCGGAGACTCCTGCCCCATTCTGAACTTGGACCATGCTCGCCGACCTAGGCTTCCCGATTGTCGTCTGTTTGGACTCTTGAGCATTGGCAATAAAGTTCTGAACTGTTCCGGTCTAGGTTTGTGCTGTTCTTGGGTCCGCTTTCACACCCGTTACACAGAGTTGGCAGTAAAACTGATGTGATTTTCTGTCACCAACCTGCCAGGCTCAGTAATGTTGAATTTTTGAGTATTGCTCATTATATAGAGTACCGTTACATCCACTATGCCTTGACTTGCAAGAGGCCATTGTAAGAAGACAGTATGCTGTACTGGAAGCCATGGGCCCTGACAGCCAATATGTGAAGAAGAAATGAAGAGAACCACCTTATCTATATCCCGCAGAGCAGGATCATGGCTCCACGAAACATGATTACTCCGAAAAACATGGTAGCCTGTAGCATTCTCTAATCAAAAATCCCTTCATTAAGCCTGTCCTAAGATTTGACTCATAAAAAATACACAAGAAGGGGAATGTCCTCTCATGACTTGGCACTGCTAACATGTAGACTTCTGCTCCATGTCTGCCAGCAGTCAGTGGATGTAGGGACCACCTGGCTGGCATTAGACACAAGGCATATTAACGGCACTGAGCTCCAATGAATTCAATCTGGCAGTTCTTGTCTCTCGCTTTTGTTCCCTCAGATTTTATCATCAAGGCAATTTAACCAACTTTGGATATTGTCCGCCAGTTGTGGATAAATTGGACAAATATAACAGCTCACTCTGTTTATTTTTTTTTTTTTTACATTGTTCCTACTCCACAGTGCTTTATAAGTTTGCTTGTGAATTCTGTTGTCCTTTTGGCTCAGAGCACATATTGTTCAGGGGAATTGTATTATTATTGCCTTATTTCATATTCATCTTTTTTCAAATACTCCCTTGTGTGTGGCTGATGTGGCTCAGGAGGCATAGCAGGTCATTGATCAGGTCATCCATTGATCTGCAAATTAGCAATTTGATCCCCTGTAGTCAGTGTCTCAAGATACTGAACATCATGTTTCCTCTGATGTGTGTCTGAATATATGTGAATAGTTTCTTAACCAAAGTAACCTAGTTCTTGGATATGATGCACAATGATTGGGGTATGAGTCTTTACATGTCACCCATATATGCCAAAAAGGAATACTGGTCCGGTTAACACCCATACAAACCATCAGTATCTGATAACTTGGGATCAGTGTGTTGATTATTCACAGCCCTATGCTGTTAGGGCTGTGCCCTATTAATTTGACCATAAATCAAGGTGTGTGTTTGACAAATTACTGTAATTACAGGAAAATGCCATTACTTGTATGGGTATGCACATGTGTGCATGTGTGTGTGTGTGTGTGTGCGTGTGTCTATGTAGTTGTGTTTATACTGGTATCTGAGTGTGTGGGTGGATGTTGCTACATAAACATTGTTTGTTTGTGAATGTAAACAGTTTCTGTGCTGTGGACATGGTATTTGTAGGGAATAACGAGTAAAACCAAAATAAAGAAATAATCCATGAGGTTCCCTGGTGAGCTTACAGTGAGCCTTATGTGGGTCAACTTGTGACTGGAGGATATTGTTAGGTGGTACTTAGGAGGGATGGGATGGTAGGGAGAATAAATGATGGTTCAGAAAGAGAAGAGCCTGGGAGATCCTGGAGAAGAAAAATTATAGTTTAACATAAAGCTGAAGTGGCAGCAAACCCTTTAATGGCAGACTGCAAATCATCTGTGACCCAAGAAAATGCCATGAGATTTTGTGACTAGAATAACAAAGAGGTACTTCAAATGTAAGCTTCTTTATGTCTTTTTAATGATTGACAGCAATGTTGTGCTGACAAACTGAATTATTTCATAGCATTCATGAGCTAATTCAAAATGTCATAGCCGAATTGTGATAAACTAACAAAGATCTTTTACTGAAAAAATGCATTCCGTGGAAAGACAATGCACTGGTGAGGAATGGTAGATGAGCAAATATGAGCCTAAATTTTGATTAAACTATACTTACTTTTTTCATAGTAAAAGTCTTTGTTTTACTGTAGATAAAACAGGATTCATGTTGTAAGTTGGAATCATAGCTTTGGGTTTTGCGACAGACGAAGTGAGAGGAAGTGAAAACAGAAAACAAAAAGAAAGAATTTGATAGACTGATGCTGTCAGACTCTCCATAGAACTGTGAGGAAGTGTGGAAAGCCTATAATAGCTGACTCCTATTGCTTTTCCAAATCTGAACTCTAATAACCTCTTAACTTTGCGTGTATCTTCTGACTTTGGATTTGATTATATTTTTCATGTAAAGCATCTTTGAGTACTTAGGGAGAGGCTATTTAAATCCCATCAATTATTATTATTAATTAAATGTGCACCTTTCTCTGTTTCTCTCTCTCTCTCACACACACACACACTGCCATTTAATAAAATGTCAATGTCAATACTGAAATATAATTATCAAATCTTTTGAGCAATTTAAAAAATAGTTTGCAAACACAAAAGGTATGCGTTTATAAGTGGACATAACAGCCTGAATCCCATTTTTTATTAATGTCATTTTCCAGCCACTGGCCAAACAAGGCACTAAGGGTCACAAACCAGTCTATTTATGGTGCCTGGATAAATGGTGAGGGTTGTGTCAGGAAGGGCATCTGGTGTAAAAACAGCCACATCAAACATGTGAATCATGAAAACAAATTACAGTATATTCCAGATTGGTTAGGACCCTGATTAACAAAAACCGCCACAACAGGGTACCAGTGGAAATTTGGTGACTGTTAGTTGAAAAACAAGAGGAGGGAAACACATAAGGAGACAGAGAGAGAAGAGGAAAGTCAAGAGTGAAGAGAAGTAAGCACTCTAAATGTTGGCAGGATGACAGGCGACGGTAAAGAGCTGGCTGACATGATGCAGACAAGAAAGGTAGATGTTTTGTTTGTGCAAGTGACCAGGTGAAAGGGTAGCAAGGGTAGAAACATCAGAGCAGGGTTCAAAGCACCCAGCCTGGGGGGGGGGCATCCTCTGGCTAGGCATCATGTGAGTCGTTAAGGTCACATGAGCCCAGGTGTGAATTGCTCAAGAGTGTTTGCCCCTCACCCCTGGTTTTATGAGACACCTTGGGATCACATGGCCCCAGGTGTGTATGAGGGTTAAACCGCCTGGGGAGGGCTCCCAAGACAGCATTGTAGGTTGCAGACAAGTGGTGTCTTAGTCCACCACCTCTGTTTAGAGAAGGTTTCTCCAAGTGGACATAGATGGCCTCTTTTACTCATCTTTCAAATCATCTGTCTTCTCTGTCCAGAATGTGGACACTGGAGTCCTCAAAGGTCCACTTAGGGTAGCCACATGTCTGGAGCGCTGTCTCGATGTGTGTCAATTCCTTCTGTTTCCCCTCTGTGCTTGAGGGAACTTTCTGGGCCCGGTCTTCTAGTGTCCCGATTACCCCTAGTTTGTGTTCCAGTGGGTGGTTGGAGTCAAACAAAAGGTCTTTTAGTAATTTAATGTCTTTTTCTGCCCTGTAAAGCTGTTAGACGATAGATTGGTTTTTAGATTTGTTATATATATATATATGTATATAAATTCCCCACTCGCCCTCTCTGTGGACGGTCTTGTTTCTCCAACAAGCTCGTATGTGGGAACCTGAGGGTCCTGCGCAGGATCTTAGCTGTTCCTAGGATGTCGCTCTTCTGGACTGAGGTGTTATTCCTGGGATTTGTTGGAGCCACTCTCCCAACTTGGGGGTTACAGCCCCAAGTACTGCTATTACCACTGGTACCACTGGTGCCTTTACTCCCCACATCCTTTCCAGCTCATCTTTCAGCCCCTGGTATTTATCAATATTCTTGTGTTCCTTCTTCCTGATGTTGCTATCACTTGGTATTGCGACATCTACCACTACCGCCCTCTTATCCTGCTTGTCGACCACCACAATATCTGGTTGGTTAGCCACCACCATTTTATTGGTCTGGATCTGGAGGTCCCACAGGATCTTTGTTTGGTCGTTTTCTATCACTTTAGGAGGTGTTGCCCACTTTGATCCTGGAACCTCCAGCCCATACTCGGCACAGATGTTTCTGTATACTATGCCGGCCACATGGTTGTGACGCTCCAAGTATGCCTTACCTGCCAGCATCTTGCACCTTGCTGTTATGTGCTTCACTGTCTCAGGAGCATCTTTGCGCAGTCTGCACCTTGGGTCCTGTCTGGTGTGGTAGACCCCGGCCTCTACCGATATTGTGTTCAAGGCCTGTTCTTCTGCTGCCATGATCACTGCCTCTGCGCTATCCCTGAGACCAGCCTTCTCCAGCCACTGGTATGTTCCCTCAATATCAGCCACTTCGTCCAGCTGTAGGTGGTACATCCCGTGCGGGGCCTTGTCCCTCCATGATGGTCTCTCTTCTTCTTCCTTCTCCTCACTGAGTTGCTGCTGCCTAAGGCATTCACTTAGCAGGTTATCATTGGGGGCCATCTTCCTGATGTATTCCTAGATCTTGGTTGTTTCATCTTGGATAGAAGCTCTGACATTCACTAATTGTATATATTAGATTTTTTATTACAATTCATGGGAGATCGTTTTTTCCAGAAAACTCATCCTTTTCTTGTTCACTGATCGTCAGATATTAACATTCTCTCATGGCCCCCATCAAATCCAGACACACAAGTTAAACCTCCTGGTATCAGGCAGACATGTGAAATGGTTTAATGTACCAGCAACGTAAAGCCATCTTTGTTAGTATCAGAGAACCTGCACAGATGTTGTATAGCAAGTGATGATGGTGGGTGGAGGTTGGGGTTGAGTAGAAGTTCACATACAAGACATTCACAGAGGAGACCATAGTTTGTGTTACATTTGAAAGCATCAGTCATTCTTAACCCATTTGAAAATTGGTTCAGAATTTTCAAAGAGTATACAATTTTCAAAGAGTATACAATTTTCAAAGAGTATACAATTGTCATTCAGAATTAGACATGCTGTCAAGTTTACTTAATATTTTCATGCTCAAGGTTTAAACTAAACCTAAATTTAACTGCTTAATGATAATGCGCTATTGCTCATTTTTCCGTCACTCAATAAAAATAGCACACAAAGTTACATTTTAAACCCCCAAATCCATTGCTCAACAGGACCTTCAACCAGACACCTCAAGTGAACTGTGTGCTTGCTCACTAAGGAGGT
Source organism: Mola mola (assembly GCA_001698575.1). NCBI lineage: Eukaryota > Metazoa > Chordata > Actinopteri > Tetraodontiformes > Molidae > Mola > Mola mola. The sequence goes on along the minus strand of KV751367.1, from coordinate 6,194,258 downwards.
AGTGATGGCTGCTGTCATTCTTCAGTCTGCTGCTATCAGGAAGGGGACTGCGGAGTTTCCAGGACCAGCAGACTCAAGGACAGCTTCATCCACCAGGCTGTCAGGAAGCTCAACTCCCTCCCTACTCTGCAACGCCCGCCACCCACACACACACACACACACACACACACACACAGGACTCAGCAGCTGCACCAGCCACTTTATGCAGTGGATGGATTGCTCAATGTGAACAACAGCCACTTCCTATGCACTACAGACACTTTAATCTGTTCTGGCCTGCAACCTCTATTTATGTGCCTATGTATATATATTTATATATTTACCTATACTCTTATCCTCCATATTCATATTTTACCTTTAAGTCACCTAGTTCCTTTTTAGATTGTTTTGTATGCCCTCTTTTTTCTAATGTTTACTTGCTGCACTGTGGATTGCACAGTTTATGACCAAACAGTATGCTACTTTTTTGTGTTCTGTGCTACTGGTCAAAAGCTCAGCATGGCTCCTCTTGAGTGGCCAGAGAAAGTACTGAGTTACTTGGTCACAGCCATAGGGGCTCAACCTGGGAGTTACTGGGTTCCTGAGAGTTTATCGATCCACCTGAACTTGACTGCGCGGCTGGGTGCCTGTGATTTGCTGGATGTTTTGTGTCTGAAATTAAGTTTACTTACCCATTGTGTGTTTGTCTGTGTGTGTGTCCATAGCCCAGTGTGATTTGATTGGCAGGTTCGAGTATTACTACAGTTGGCAGAAAGTTTTCAGTTATTTTTCTGCTTGGCTGGTTAAATAGGTTGGAAAATATAGTATTCTCCTCCCTGCTTTTGCTGGACTAGACTTTAAAGGTAGCCATGAATGCATATGTGCATACAGTGTCGTGCAGGTGCACTCAATGCATTCTCATTCACGGCTTCTGGTGGCAAATTCAAGACACTCAAGCCATTCTATCCAAGGTACCCTTTGGCATTGCCTGCTGGTATTCTAAGCCTTTCCTGATGCACAACAAGCCCTTTGGCAACTGTAGTTGAAGCATTAAGTGTGACGCACAAAAGGATTGTGCTTGGAGGCAAATGATCTATGTATCTTTGGCAAAAATTTAAGCACTTCTGCATTTAACCCTTATGTGTCTCTGCCTGACACAGAAGTGTGTGCTTTCTGCCTCTGGATGTGCCACAAGAGTCCATGATCAAACCTTACATCATTAGTAACTCATAAGCTGGTGCACTGGTCCTTTAAGATACTTAGTGAGAACAAATTATTGTAGAAGCAAATGTATGCACAATCACATGTCTAATTTTAATGCCATTTGGCATCTCATCTAATTTTTTGCGTTCATGCCTACAGATGCCCAGGCACACTCACAGAACATGCAAATCAAAACGTTTGAGGTTTTGCCTTTTAAAAACACTTCTGACTCTCTTTAGTTGTTGTTCAATCCTTCAGTAGAGCTCCTATCCACTTCCTTCAAAAATGGCATACAGTATGTTCAAAGTCTGAAAGTTCATAATTGCTAAAATGTTCCTGTTTAAAGCCAAAACAAAGATAGCACAAAGATATTGAAAGCGTTATATATGCAAAGTCGTGTTTCAATTCCTTAAAATGTAAATAATCACGTGAGTTTAGTTTTTTTTTTTTTGTTTTCAGAGTTTTTCCACAATTTTCCTTTTCTATTATAGTACTAATGTACTATGAGCATATGCCCCACCCAAAAAAATCAGAGTAGAATTAATTCATGTCATTTGCTCAGCTTTAATAAGGAATTACAGTGCAACGGTATTAATTCAATACAGCTCTTAATATTTTTGTGAGTGCTGTATGCTGCTTGTTAGTAGTTGTTGTTAGATCATAACAATGTCCTGATGGAACAAAGAACCATACTCAGTATTTGCTGATAGTGTGAGTGTAAACTTTTTGCCATTTCATATTTTTTTCACTCTGATTTTAACATCAAAAACACCAAAGAAAAGGCTAAAGTCCAAAATGCAGCCGTCAAGCACTTTCACGGTAGGGGTTCATTGTGGTCTGCGAGTGTGCTCATTGGGACGGCACTGTAGACATCCATCAATCATGCTCAAATGACTCAGCATGAAAACTTTACCCAAAATTCAGACATTTTTTGTTTTTAAAAGACTGAAGCCAATAGTTGTTGGAGTATTGAACGTGGAATTCTTGCCCTTTCCTGTTTGATATGCAGGGTATTTTTTTTAATGTTGCTCAGCAGTCGAGGATGTCCGGTGTCATATTTTGACCTTCATAATGTGCATTACAATGTAGACTTTCAATGAGAGACAGGACAGGACTGCAGGCAGGAGTGTGGCTCGGCATTGTCTTGCTGACATAAGCAAAGCTATTCATGTCAAGACGTCGTCTGGATGGAAGCATATGAAGCTCTAAAACCTGTATGCATCTTGACAGATGTGGAAGTTTGCCATGCCATAGACAATAATAAAAGAAGATTACAAGCCAATACCATTACCAACTCCGTTTTCAGACGTAATATTTCAAGAACGTTGTGATGGATTTTCTTTAGACTTTGCACAAATGTCCACTCTGACTCAAGGATGAACTGATTACATTTTGGAGGTCACAGGTCAAGGTCACTGTGACCTGAGCTCTTGTATTTTCATATTAAATCATCCATTTGGCACAAACCTACACTTGAACTCAAGTTCAAATTGATTAGTTTTTTGGAGACAAAGGTAACTGCGGCCTTACTTATTTTGAAGTTGCAGTACAGTGGATTTTTAGCCGGTGTAAAATGGGGTATTCGAAACGACAGCCTGGTATCTACCTTCCCAAACAGGCTCTTGTGTTATAAATTCAGTCATAGTTTTTGCTGATCTGCACCCTACTACTCAGTAGTCGTTACTTCCTAATAAAACAAGGAGACCTCCTGTTTCTATAAAACTACACTCCAACCTCATTGGTTTGGCCAATGTTCATGCTCAGGTTTGCACAACCAAAAATCCAAGAGTTATCCAAGAATCATATGACATTCTTCACTATCTGTATTTAATTATCATTATTAACATTGGCCTAATTTGATTTACTTACTACCATTAACAATTTTGACATTTATTTAAAACAACAGGTTGACCCTCATACACTTAACTGTCTCTTTTTATTGCACAACATGCACCTAAACCTCTGAAATAATACAATTTCCAACAATCCCACAACCACAGAAACACTCCAGCCCTTCAATATCCTATAGTCTAAACTAAATTTCTGTACAGTGCATGTATACATTTTCTGTGTCTGTAGCATGGAGAGGACAGCAAATATAATGTTTTTTGCAACCCAGTGTTGGAAAAATTAATTTAGTAAAATTTAAATTTAATTACATTTTTAATTCCTTGATAATGTGGTCTAAGGTTTATTGGTATATCGTTGTTTTGTGTAAATAACTGGTTGTGTGGCTGGTTGGCAGACACATTAGGGATGACCGACTCACCCAACTCATTATATTTGTTCCCTGGTGATGCCGATCAGCCTTGATTATTTGTTGTCTTATTTGCTGGCTTACTTCAATTGTTTGCTCAGTAGGTAATGTGTCAGTAATGTGTGCAATTACTAAACAGCTGCCCATCTGATTTAACATTTCATGTCTCTTTATTAGCCATGATCCTGTCTGTCCTTTCTGCCAGGCTATCTTTCTGCTCTATGCAGGCATCCATACCTATCTCTTTGGTGAAACACGTTGCCCTGCCACCAACAAACATACACGGGCTGATTGAAGTTTGTTATGGCGCCAGAAATAGACTTCCCATATTCCAGTCGACTACGCTTTGGGAGGATCTCAATCACACATGATGCCATGTGTTTTAATTTATATTTTCAAATAAAAATAGGGTAAGGACTGATGCGATGCATTTTGAAATAGGAATTTAAATGAATTCATTCTTTAAGCAGGTGTAACCTTGAAATGGGCAACTTCAAGCCTGTAGGCCCAAACATTGCTAGTGTGCACGGAGACAGCAGAATGTTTACCGTTGTTGTCGGTGTTGTGTACACTTGGTGTTTACTTTAAAAAAATCCTGAACTGTACATCTTTACGCTGCTGGGCTTGCAAGCTGACTGATGAAATGCAAAAATTAATTAGTTAAATCACAGTGCAGTGATTTAGTGCTACATGTAGTAAAAGAGCAGCAAAAGATGATTGCTAATTTAATGTTTGGAAATTACATCAGTTCAGAGTGGCCTGGTTTTGGTGCAGAAACCACAGAATGTTGAGTAGGTCTGATTTCATCAGCCCTCCTATTGTTTTGAAGCTCCAACTGTCCAACTTTTATATCTATCATAACATCTGGCCAACTCTGAAACGGGGCTGGATCTTAATTCAAGCATCAGTGAGTTCTTCAAACAAAATGTATTTGATGTGCTCCTTGTTGTTTTTAGTTTGGTCCAGGTCTTATCTGATTTCTCATTTTGGCTTCACTTATTAGTTGAATATCTCAACATCTACTGGATGGATTGGAACAACAGTTTATATAAATAAGCTACTGCATGTGTTGAGCATTTATGTTTGGCAGTTATGGCAAAAAAAAAATCTCAGTGCATTTGTGTCCACCTGTGTGTTGCCTGGAGACAGTGTCTTGGCCTCCCTGTACTGGTGATGTGGACGTGCTGTGATTGGGGGTGAGCCCCCTGCAAGAGAACTCTCATTATTTCACAATAATTACTCTTGCTTTTTCCTCTGCTCACTCTGTCATTCATCTCCCGTGTCTTTGATTGAAGATGACACAAACTCATTGCTGTCGACTGTGACAGTAACGGACTTTGCAAATCAGAGTAACATGCCACTGATTTGTCAAGACAAATCAGCTGCTGTATTTAGCTGTACCACAACATTTGCATTCTAACTTTTTCATGAAATAAGAGGTTCCCTAATAGTTTCTGCTGTGCACAGTTTGATGAATGATTCCAACTCAGCTGTTAAGCTCTCAGTGACTGTTCTATTTTGTAAGTGCCAGCTTATCATAACCAGCTTTTACACATATCTCAGCTGGTGATTCAATACAATATCTGAATATCAAGTAAATAATTTTAAGAGTGGCAGAGCTGCACAGTGCAACTTCTCTCGACATTTTTATTGTAGCTAAAGAAAATGAAAAAAAAAAAAGATAAATAACAAAGGAAATATGCTCCTTAGGGTATAAGATGACATTTTATGGTCCCATTTGTAGGAACCTTCAAGAGGCTCATCATGCATCATAATTAGCAAGTTGTGTTCTGTTAGAGGAAATTAATCTTACTCTATGACAGAGAACAACTATAAAACCAGTGAATATCAAACAGTCATAAGGGACTGTTTTTTTGAAAATAATATGATAAAAAGCTGTTTCTGCTACCGTCAGAAGTAAATTTAGCATATTATACTTAAAGAAATATCTTTCTTATCTTTCTGCTCAAATAACAGGAAATAAAACTTGAAAATCTTTGCTATTCGGTCAGATCCTTTTGTGAGTGGTGTTTCATGTGAACACACCAGGTGTTACTACAATTTCTTTATTTTATTTGTGGTCTGGATTATTTTCCATAGGAACATTTTTTAGACTTAAATTGTGCTGTACTATAGGTTGATTTCTTACTCTATTGTGTATAACCTTTAAAGAAGCTTTGTTTGATGTCAGTATATCCTTATGCTACACATAAAACTAAAACCTGCACATAACTTGGAACACTCATTACATTATGTGCATATAGTTTACATGTGCTGGGAGGAAAGAAACAATTATCTAGATAGCTATGCGGGGTCTTTACTAGTCCATGTGAGAACAGTCTGATGCTGCCTCTGTGACATATGCTTTAATTAGCTTTTGTCAAAAGTGCAATGGACATTGACACACATGCAAACATTTTACACACCTCAAAGGGAAACTTTACTGCCTAATGGAGTAAGGGAAAAAAAATCCAACTTTCAGTGTATGGCTTACAAAGAGAGTGGAGCCAATGTAATCTTAGATATTGTTGGACAAAAGAATTTCATTTCATTACTGAGAAGCAGCTATTTTGAATATTTAAGGGTTTTTTATGACTAAACAAATCATTTAAATCTAAAGAAAAAATTCATAGCAGGATTTCAGACATCATCAGTTGACAGTCAAATGACATTTGCAAAATACAAAATGTGTGACTAGGGATGTCAATTTTTTGTTCTGTAAATTCAATGAAATGAATGTCATTGTTACTTACAGCCCCTGAACTTTGAAGTACAGCATTTGAAAGGAGCTTGAATGTCAAATTCGAGGAAAAACGTTAAACCCCCCACCCACCCTCCTTTTCCTCTTGAGTCATCAGTGAGGGATTTCGGTGACTTTAATCCATGTTGTGCACAGTTTCGTTTTTTGTTTTTTCAACCCTGAGCCAGCACTCTAAAGAAAAAGGCTGGGTTCATGCTGGTGCTGGTGGTGAGTTGGGTAAGTTGCATTCAGTCATTGTTGCCTGACTTCAAAGCCCTCAGCTCACCATGCTCTCCTCTGAAATCCCCAGAAAACTTGACGTTAGAATACCATCAAACACTCTTTGGCTGCCTTTGAAATGCAACTGACACTGTTTGGCGCTGCAATTTGCAGGCTCTAAAAAGCGAGTCCATGTTATTGAAATAAATCCGAGACTTGTACTGAGAATGGAAATGAACACATCTTTCATGATTTGGCTTAGAAGTGAGAGCTGAATATTGAGATGGAGCCTTGTTTCCCTGGAGAGTAGCTTGTTGACTTTGTAGCTCTCCCTCAGCGTCCATTGAAGCCTCATCTCCTGTCATTTTAGCCTCTTCATTTTCCAGTTCCTTCTTTTCTCTGCTCTTCTATTCTACTTCCGGGTGTTTTCTTCTCACTCTCATCCAGATGGTAGAAAGCGGCTCTGTCCGGAGGGAAGGTTTTAAAATGTCTGCAGCGTGAGCGATAAAAGACGGTAGGCTAAACTGTCACAAAGGTTAAGTGCATCAAAAGAGTGCTTTGATAGCCTCGAGTCTATTGATTTCATAGTCAGGGAGTCCTAACCACTGACTTTTCCACTTTCACTCTGTGCTGCTGCTGAGAGATGGACGGTTGCAGATTGATTAGTTTAACTGAAATGTGCAGCCGTTCTTTACAAAGGTAAAGACTACTCATAGCCGTAGAACATTATGTGTTAGTTACAACAATGGGTTCATAATATGCTTTCACCTTCTTAATCGAAACATCGTCCTTGGAATTAATTAAACATTAATTGAGCAAAGAGCTTCTAAAAAACTGAAAGTATGTAACATGCACATAACCCTGTGTTTAAGGTGTATAATGATGGCAATTTTTACTTTTTAGGTTTTTAAGTTGTTTGCAAAGTGATGTTAGAGAGCTATTTTTCGAGCCTTAAATTCATCTCTTCCCCTCTGTTCATCCAGACCCAGAATGGTGAAAACATGCACTGCCATTTGAAAAGACTACAGCAATTGCTCCAACCATGCAATACACTGGTCTGTAGGGGGTGTTCCATAAGCCTGTTTTTATGCACATATTCAATTTGCACACAAAAAGCTTCAGCAAAACATAGAAAGTTAAAAAAAGAAAAAAAAAACAAAACACATGAAAATCCCAAAATATTGCATAAAAGTATTTTTGAGTGAGGTGCAAAAATAAGTGATATTTTGTAAAGGTATCTACTTGCTAATTGCAAGCAACGGAGAAACAATGATAAAAAGTACTCATATGTAGTAGTAACTGACTTTTTTGTAGTATTTCCAATGTTCATTATGCTATTACATTTTTCTTCCCTTTTCCTTTTTGTTTGGTTAGTTATGCTTTTTACTGTGTCATCAGGTTGGACCCTCTTTTTCTTCTGTGATAAAGAAATTTTGCCCATGCTGAGAATTACACATTTGATGTTTGTTGTACCAACTTCATTAATCGTGAACAGATGTAGACATCCATGCATGCAGTACTGGTACTCCTTCCGTCATGATCCACAACAGCCAGAAAGCATCGCAGGAGGTCGAGCTGAGGAAGAGCTGAAGAAGAGCTGAGGGATGGGGGAGGGGAGGATCATCAGGGCTTAGGTTGTGTGTGTGTGTTCAGGGGGGGCACATGGGGATCATGTTGCGACACAGAAGGAAGTGTATGAAAGAGATAAAAGAGAGGACGAACATGATCATTAGGGATAAAGTCTGCTGGAGTCCTTGGTGATATCTCCCTCAGTCAGACAAGAGAATCACACCCGTGCACGCAACTCAAAGGTCTCTCCTTTCTCATCACTTAAATCTCTTCCAGTCACATTAATAAGTCTACATGTTGTGTAGATGGTTCATAAATGTTGCAGCAGGCTTGTATGAATAGAGATCATTGGCTATTGATGTATCCTTGCTCACAGAGCTTTCAGAACAACCTACTCTTTCGTATCAATATTTGAGAACTGTTTCTGTGGATGGT
>KV751367.1:6171311-6185737 GCA_001698575.1 Mola mola | reverse complement strand
TTACATTCTGTGTATTTTTTCCAGTCGAGTTCAATGACTGCGCTGGGAACGAGAACGTGCAGTTCGAGGTGTCGGACCACAGCTTTCAAGTGGATGGAGATCTGAATCTAGTTCCCCAGCAAGATGTCCCTTACAGCAGTCCAGTCCTGTTCATTCATGGGCTCAGTGTGCATGCAGACGACATGGCGCAGGTGGAAGTCACTGGACTGCCGGTTCGGTCGCCACACACTCTCAGGGTTAGTAGAAACTGGTGGTGTGTGTAGTACATGTATTTTTATCAGTGTCTTCATTTTTCATTCATCAAAACTGAAACTGACATATTTGACCTCCCTCCCTCCAAAACAAACATCTATACTGATGATATATCTACACATATGAGGATTTGTTCAGTTTTTTAAGGTACTTAAATGTCTGCTATGTCACAGTACAATCAGTATATGGAAGCCTAGAGTTTGCACATTAGCATTAGACAGTTGTAGTGTCATTCACTCATAAATAAATAAATCAGTCATAATTTTTCACTCACTCACATCCATCTCCCTGCCACCTCTGAGCATAAATGCCTCTCTTTCAATCTCAAGACTTTACTACATATACAACTGGAATTCTACAACTGGTAGTAATTTTGTTAAGTTTAGTTATTATTACATTTGTTAATAATAATTTTGGACGGCAATGTGTAACTATATCAAATCACAGGCTTGTCTTAAACCTACTTACCAACTTGGTATTTTGTGTTTGTTTGATCCTTACATAAATCTCCAGTAAGGACACACCTTTGCTGGACTATTTCTTGGACATTTCTTGGTAGTGCCTGCAAAATCATTGTAACATTCAGCCCAATTTACTGTTTTAGTTCAATCGGCAGATTCTCTCTGTGTTTCAGTTGCTTTTGCTGAGCTCAGCTAATTGGTTGTTCACAACTCAAAAAACCCCCAAAACATTCTGCCAATTTTTTTTGCCAGTTGGCAACATCTCCATAGTAACCTTTCTGGGAGAAAATTACACTTCTGCACCTCCTCTGGTTGCTGTTTTCTGGCTTTAGAAAATCAAGAATGTGTCAGAGACTTTGGTAAATCAGAGATCAATTCAGAGAGTGAGAAGATACCTATTGGCTATTCTACAAAGGCTGATGCAGAGCCACATCCCTTTAGAGGGTAAAAAGCTGATTAAGCAGTGGAAAATCCTGCAACCAGTTCCCATCCATCCATCCATCTTCTACCACTTATCCTGTCAGGGGTCGCGGGAGGAGGGGCTGGAGTCTATCTCAGCATCTTTGGGCGAAGGTGGGTGACACCCTGGACAAGTCGTTAGTTCATCGCAGTGCTGACGTATAGAGACAAACAGCCATCTACACTCACATTCACACCTACAGGCAATTTAGCCTGACCAATTAACCTAACCCCCAGTTTGCATGTTTTTGGACTGTGGGAGGAAGCCGGAATACCCGGAGAGAACCCACGCAGGCACAAGGAGAACATGCAAAACTCTACACAGAAACACCCTGACCTGGGAATCGAACCAAGGACTTTTTTCAATTTTTTTGTTGCTTGCAACAGCATATAGGCCTCAGAGGAAAGTAGATATGTGTCTTGTTGACGCTCATGTCGTGGAGAGGAGGGATCAAAAATCATGTAATCATGTAAACTTGATAATTGGACAAACATAAAAATCAGTCTGCCATAAATAATGCAAAACAAGATGGTAAAAAAATAAGGATAAAAAAATAGAACAGAAAAAGATGGAAATTAAAACCACTGAGTAATATGAATACTATTTAAAAACATAAAAAAAAACCCCACATTAATAGAATGTGTAAAATCAAGTAAAGAAAAAAGATGCATTTTTCAAAAAAAGCAATAATGTAGAATTTCAATGCAATGTCCAAGCAATTTTTGTATCCATAAGGTTACTGACAGTATGTGCTATTTTAGAAGAAATTTAGAAAAATGTAAATGCTGACTACATTCAAAAAAACTGGCCCTGGTATCCAGACATAGCGCTTTTCATATAGCTTACAGGTACTTTAAAAGACTGGGATACATAACCTGTTACAAGGGATAGATTGATCATATTTAGTAGTGGATAGCTAATTAAGGGTAAAACCTCTTTGAGCAACCTAGTAGGTATGGGGTCTAGTATACATGTTGATGATTTAGATGAAGATAATGTTGTCATTAGTTGATGAAGGTCAATTTAATGGAAGCTTTCCAAACACACATCAGGACTAATAACGGTCTCTATAATTCCTGTTGCCGAACTGGAGTGGAGTGTAGTGTAGGATATTTTCTCTGATAAGTATAATTTTATTATTGAAGAAGTTCATAAAATCATTACAGGTGGGGGCTCTAGGAATGCATGGTTCAATAGAATGATGGCTCTCAGTCAGCCTGGCTACAGTGCTGAAAAGGATCCTGAGCTTATTCTTGTTTTCTTCTATCAATGCTGAATAGTAGTCTTTTCTTGCTCGGTGAAGGGCCTTCCTGTATACTTTAAGGCTATCCTGCCAGGCCATGCGTGAGTCTTCCAGTTTAGTAGAACGCCATTTCTTTTCAAGTTTATGAGTTTTCTGTTTTAACTTGCGAGTGTTAAGATTATACCACGGAGCTAGTCTCTTTACTGGTTTTGTTTTCTTTTTAACTGGGGCAATAGAATCGAGTGAAGCACGTAGAGAGCCGACAGTGAAATCAAGTAAGGTAATCAAGCTGGGAGGGGCTAAATCTAAGATATGACTCCTCTGTTATTTTGGGATATGGCAGTGAAATTATTGATGAGGGAATCATTTATTTAAAATTTTCAACAGTGTCCTCAGATATGCATCTGCTATAATAACTAGTGACTGTTGATTTATAGTTGATGAGCAGAGATTCAAACGTTAGAAGATAATGATCTGATAAAAGTAGATTTTGCGCAGAGACTTTTATGTGCTCAATTTCAATGGCATATATCAGAACAACGTTAAGGGTGTGATTAAATGCGTGAGTTGATTATTTTACACACTGACAGAAGCCAAATGAATCTAACAGTGACAGAAATGCAAGGCTATTGTTTTCAATGTCTACATGGATATTAAAGTCACCTACAATAATAACTTCATCTGTTTTGAGGACCAGAGCTGAGAGAAACTGAAAATTCAGATAAAAATTCAGTGTAGGATCCAGGTGCTCGATACACTATAACAAACATAATTGGAGTTTTCATGGTTGGATCGGAAATGCTAAGAATGAGATTTTCAAATGAACTAAATTTTTGTTTGGGCTTAGGGTTTATTAATAGGGCAGAATTGAAAATGGCTGCAACTCCACCACCTCTGCCAGTGTCTCTGGGAATGTGTGTGTTAATGTGACTGGGAGGAGTGGATTCATTAAGACTTACATATTCGTCTTGGCACAGCCAAGTTTCAGTAAGGCAGAATAAATCAATATTGTTATCTGATATAAGCTCATTTATTAATACACCTTTAGATGATAGGGATCTGATATTCAAGAGTCCACATTTAAGTCTCTTTACTTTATAAACTGCCTCATTAGTGGTGTTGATTTTTATTAAGTTCCTTTGTGAACCCTTGTTATTTGATTTTGTGAATTTATGTGGACTGAGGACAGACACAGTCTCTATGGGGTTGTAAGTGGATGACTCTAAAGGAAGCGCGGAGAAGCGTGTAAGACTGCAAGACCAAATGCATTAATATACATGTTGTGTACAAACTGGAATGTGGCTGCACAAAAATCAAACTGCGTGAAAGACTGGCTGAACATAAATATGCCATCAGGACTCACAACCCAAATTACCTCAATGCAAACCACCATAAAATGGTTCGCCACAGCAGTTGAGACTCTATAAAGGAACTTTAAAAGAACGACTATTGAGGTGATCCCAAAAAACATCAGGAGAGGTGACAGACTTAAATGTCCCCTACAAGAGGAGCCATTTTTTATCCACACTCTTAAAGCTCATACTTTCCTGGCCCTTGATAAGGATATTGACTTCTCACCGTTCTTGTGATCGGAAAATAAAAATAATTGTCACTAAACACTGTGTTATTTAATGTAATTAAGAAATTTTAGGCAACAATCTCACACTGTCATAAAAAAAGAAAGGAAGGAATCTCAGGTAGAGATGACAGAAAGGGCGACTGATGTTACAGCCACCAGTTAGAATAAAAGGTTTTGATTTACTAAAAAGGACCATGTGAGAACTGCTGGAAGAGGCCACGAAAACAACTGCTGCCATTCTCTGCCAAACCTTTGAGCATATCGTTGCGATCACCAGAGATGTGTCAGTTTCTTCCTCTGTTGCAGTTGGCAACAGTAGCATTGAACTCAATGCTAAACCTGTCTCCAGGCTCTTGAAATCTACTGTTTGTCAACACTCAGTCTAGATTATTAATTGACATTACTGCCATTTAAAAATGTTCAGAAGAAGAATTTTGAATGTCCAAAACACATGTAAAATGGTCTGCTATGCACAAGTTCTGAGTCACTTTGTTTGCATCAGACCCACCTAAACTGTAATTAATACTCAAATGTGTATACATTTTTTGTACTTTTTCAGAATTATTTGTCAAGCATTTGACAAAATATACCCTAAAATGCTATATTTTTCATGCACCAAGTTTGGGGCCAGGTTGTTCTGCTTATGTGGTCAGTAAGACTGTACCCCACAGCTGAATGCCATTCCCATGTAAATGCCTCTGTTTTTGTTATCTACAAAACACCAGTGTCCCTTGTTCATATCCACCATACAACTTGATTGGTAGTCCGTTTAGTTCAAATACACTGAGTTGATTAAAAAAGGTTTCAGGGGACTGCAGGTACAGTCATTCTCTCTGAGCTCATCTGTTTCCCTGCTGCATCCCTTAGCTTAATGAATGTCTCCATCCCATTCGGCATGTTGCGGGTCTCATTTGTTTCTGCCCCTCACCGTTGTTATTTAGTTACTTAGTCTATAGGTGTTTCCTTGGCAACCTAATGTAAGTCAATTAGTGTGGCAGGTTATGTGTGGGAGTGAAGCTTCTAGTGACTATTATGACCACATGGTTTGTACTCTGCATGTGTCAGTGTGTGTGTGTGTGTGCGTGTTTGTGTTTTTACATATCACATTCACATGGCTTTATTTTGGCATTAATATTTAGATTCACCAGAGGTGAAAGGGGCCGTCAAGCTGAAGAAGGACATAGCTGGCTTGTGGGACTCCCGATGCAGCAGACAGCTACCGGCAGGCCGGGTGGTCACTAAGGCAAAAACCCGGGTGTAGGAGGAGTTTGGTGAGGGCATGGAACCCCTCAGGAGGGGAAAGTGGAACCCCATCCACACGGTCTTCAGTGTGGGAGGGGAGTTGCTAACCTCAACTGAGTGTATAGTTCGTCGGTGGAAGGAATACTTCAATGATCTCCTCAATCCCACCAACATGCATTCCGAGGAGGAGGCAGAACCGGAGGACTCTGGGGTGGGCTCTCTCGTCATAAGTGTCGAGGTCGCTGGGGTTGTCAAACAACGCAGCCACAGTGCCCCGGGAGTGGATGAGATTCGTCCTAAGCTCCTCAAGGCTCTGGATGTTGTAGGGCTGTCCCGGTTGACATGCCTCTGCAACATTGTGTGGACATCGGGGACTGTGCCTTTAGAGTGGCAGACAGGTGTGGTGGTTCCCTTATTCAAGAAGGGGGACCAGAGGGTCTGTTCCAACTACCGGGGGATCACACTCCTCAGCATCCCTGGGAAGGTCTACTCCAGGGTGCTGGAGAGGAGAGTCCGGCTGTTAGTTGAACTTTGGAGGAGCAATGTGGTTTTTGTCCTGGCTGTGGAACACTGGACCAGCTCTACACCCTCGCGAGGGTACTGGAGGGGGAATGGGAGTTTGCCCAACCAGTCTACATGTGTTTTGTGGATCTGGAGAAGGCTTATGACCGTATCCCTCAAGGTGTCCTTTGGGGGGTGCTCCGGGAGTATGGGGTAGATGGCCTTTTGTTACGGGCTATTCGATCTCTGTATTGTCGGAGACAGAGCTTGGTTCGCACTGCCGGCAGTAAATCAGACCCGTTCCCAGTCAGGGTTGGTCTCCGCCAAGGCTGCCCTTTGTCACCGGTTCTGTTCATAATTATTAGTCTATAGGTGTTTCCTTGGCAACCTAATATAAGTCAATTAGTGTGGCAGGTTATGTGTGGGAGTGAAGCTTCTAGTGACTATTATGACCAGTAGGATGCCATCACACTAATTTAGGCAACTTGATATCACTTAAATGGTTCTATTCTACCTTTTCTGTCACACATAATTTCAGAGTCTTCTTGAGAGGGGTTGGACTCTTTTCTTTGCTGGAGTTGTCCCAGGTGAGAGGTGGAGAGGAGGTGGGGGCTTATTAAGGTGGTCCTGTTCCATGAAGTGGCCTCATGGAACAGTGACCTCCAGCTCGCACTGTGACGGTTTGCAGCCGAGTGTGAAGCGGCGGGGATGAGGATCAACACCTCTAAATCTGAGGCCATGGTTATCAGCTGGAAAAGGGTGAATTGCCCACTCCAGGTCGGGGGAAAGTCGCTTCCACGAGTGGAGGAGTTCAAGTATCTCGGGGTCTTGTTCACGAGTGAGGGGAAAATGGAGCGGGAGATTGACAGACGGATTGGAGCAGCGTCGGCAGTTATGCGGACGCTGAAGTGGTCTGTTGTGGTGAAGAGAGAGCTGAGCCAGAAGACAAAGCTTTCAATTTACAGGTCAATCTACGTCCCAACTCTCACCTATGGTCATGACCTCTGGGTACTGACCGAAAGAATGAGATCGTGAATACAAGCGGCCAAAATGAGCTTCGTTCGCAGGGTGGCTGGGCTCAGCCTTAGAGATAGGGTGAGGAGCTCGGACATCCGGGAGAGGCTCAGAGTAGAGCCGCTGCTCTTCAGTTGAGGTGGTTCGGGCATCTGGTCAGGAGGCCTCCTGGACGTCTCCCTGAGGAGGTGTTTCGGGCATGCCCATCCGGGAGGAGACCCCGGGGTAGACCGAGGACACACTGGAGAGATTATATCTCTCGGCTGGCTTGGGAACGTCTTGGTGTCCCCCCGGAGGAGTTAGTGGAAGTGGCTGGGGAGAGGAGCATCTGGATCTCCCTGCTCAGGCTGTTGCCCCCGCGACCCGGACCTGGATAAGCGGCAGAAAACGAGACAAACTAATGATATTGGAGTAGGAAATATAAGCTGCTGAAAACTGATAAGTGCTGTGGGCCAAGGTGAAGAGAATCCTTTGTTAATTCCTTGGTGCGAGCTTTCGGTTAGCTGTAAAGGGGAGGGGAAGCTGCCAAAGATTTGTATCATAAGCAGAACTCTGAAGACTCATTTATTCATCCCTATTTTTTCTTAAACGATCAATATATGAATTAATGGAAAAACAAATTTAATTTAACAAGTGCACGCTGAAAGATATGGACTTTTTTTTTTGCATTATTCTGTCTTGTTTCGGTTGTGTTTTGTCGAACAGCAGTTTGCTTAACTCCAGGGGGCATTCATATGCACCATTCAAATGTAACAACTGACACGGGGCAAAATAATTTGAGTCCAAAAGCCTATTTATATTGCTTTTGTTATTTTTCATCCATTTTTAGCATACTGAATGAAATGCAATATTGCATCCTAAGCATTATCCTCATCTAGCAAATAGATTTCCTCTCAACAAGCTTTCAGTGTTCAGAAAGGCTTTATGCGGATAACTAAGATGCGACATCTTGCATCCACAGCACACCATCTCATATTATAGAACACAACACACATAATCTCCTTCTCCCTGTCTCCATCCCACTCACACTATCTCGTCCCAGCCAGCTGTCATTGGTTAATTCTGTTTACTGCCTTTGTCTCTTGTCCTTTTTTAAACTAGTTCCTCTAAACCCTCCATCTTTTGATGAAAAGGTTTATCATATCTGCTGAATCAGATATGGTCAGGATCCATTTGTTATCCAGGTGTCACACAGGTCGGGGATGTAAGAATTTTTTTTGTTAAAATTCTGCACTATTGCCTAAACTTAGGTAGCAACCAAAGCAGAAATGCTAATTTTAGATGGTGAAAATTATGCTCAGGCTTAGTTAAAAAAGCTCTGTTCTGGATAAGCTACCAGCTGCAGATAAGAGAAGAGTTTGACTGTGATAGTAGTCAAAGGAAACATGAGTTTTTCAGGTCAGCAAAGAATAACAGAGACAACTTTGAGCAGTGGGAAATGTTTATTGGTACTCAGGAAAAATGAGAAGAATTAAACATTTTCCAGGTTTATAAATGCAGTTTAAATGTCCAAGGCAAGGAGCTGGTTTGCAGGAAATGTATATATTTTTTAACTGATAGCAACACCCGATAATTAGTCGCTTCTCATTGCTTTTAGCGATAAGAGGGGATTTCACATAATGTAACCTATAGCTTATGTACGATGTGAAGAAAGATGGGTGATTTATTGGTTGTGTTAAACCCAATGTCCTGTATGAAGTTTGGACCATGCAATGCAAATCGCAATGGTTCTGTCTTCTCAAACTGTACAAAATGTCCAATCTGGCTCCACCCTGGCCTCCACTGATGGTATTTTATTTATTTCTTTCTTAATGATAGAATAGAATTTGCAAAATGGCAATAGAGATGGTCCTAAATGTACCACAGACTCGTTTATGGTGCAAATGGGTGTCATGGTTCTGGGTTTTGGAATCGTTTATTGTACATTTTAAGTTCTCTGAGTTATTTTAATGTTTGTTACTTTTGTTATCATTTGTAGTTTGTTGTTTTATTTTTGTTTATTTCCTCTTGTGTCTTGTCCTGATTTACACCTCTTACTTTAGTTTTTTTTCTTTATTTTCTTTTTCCTCCGTCATTACCCTCCTGTGTCTCACCTGTGGGTTTAACTGGCTTTCTCAAAGTACAGAATACAGTAAAGTCTTGGTTTGGGCAACTTCAGTTATTTGTTACTCTGGTTCTCAGTTTTACGGACATTGTTTCTGTTTCTGGAACGTGGATCTTTCCTCTGTCTGTTTTCAATTTGCTCTGTGTTTACTCTTGTGTGCATCATGACCTGTGGGTTTTTCCTTCCCTACTCAATCATTAAAATATATTTCCTCTACCTGAGCGTCTGCTTATCCTGCCCAATCCTGTTTCTGGTGTTCTTCACAAAATGTAACAAAATTCAACAGTTTTAACAAGTTTTATTTTATTGCTAAAAGCCCTCAGAAATCATTATCCAGGTCCGCACCTAAATTGTTGGGTTCTGCCATAGCTCATTCTGTAACCTCTTATCAAGTTTTGTTGAAATCCATCAAGCAGTTTTGATGTAATCCTACTAACAAACAACAAGCAGATGAGTGAAAGAATAAGCTTTTTTTTCACAATTAGTTGGTAGTTAATTACTGACATTGGCTGCAGTTTATAGTCATACTATGTAAATGACTAAATGAGAGGAATAGAGTGACCAGCAGAATGAATTATAGTTGTTTTCTTCCCCATAGATTTAGTTCCGCTTAAACACACATCTATTCCTAATTACCATAAATGAGTGGAAATTTTTACATCAGAATTTTAGAGCATGTGTGTGCATGTGTATTTGTGTGTATCTTCTGTTGGCTCCTGTCCAGGTGTTCACACTTTCCTCTCCTGTAGGTCATTACTGCAGTCATTACTGCAGACATAAACATGGGTTTGGTCTACGGGTACCTCAAAGTTTAACAACATGGTTCCTCTTCTCTGGTTTAGAATATCCTGAGTCTTGGCCAGATGCTGCCACACAGATCTAAGAGGGCCCTCCTCGTCCCACCTATGATTGTAACTGAGAACCAGAGAGCCCCGTTCCCCAGGATCATCGGCAGGGTAAGAAACACATTATAATACATTTGTATAGACATGGTTTCCCAACAGCATCTGCATATTGCACCAACAAAATGTCGTAATGAGAATAAAGCACCCAAGTGTGTGGTCAATTCACACTACAGTCCCTTTTAGCCCAGAACAAGACAGGGATATGATTATAATGTCCTCCCTATTATGCTACACAGCTTCATAGATAATTTAAGGGGAGCTATAAAGATGGGGATAACAGCTACATTCAGAATGTGAAAAGAGATAAGTTGTGGTTCTGTGATAATTTACATCAACTCACAGACAAGCATAAAATGGGTCCCTGAAGTCATTTGTAACGACTGTTTTAGAACCAAATATTTTAGAAAGTCCAGTGCTTTCACTAGTATTGCTTTATATAATTGCTTTATAGTGTTAAGAAAGACAATACATTTCAATTGTATGTTGGCCAGCTCATAATCAGTTTGACTTAAATTAGTTTTGGCCGAGTAGGACAGCGAACCAAGTTTAGCTCAGACCCAAATTTAACTTTAAGTTCATATTACATATGTCAGACTTACATTGGAAAACCTGAGAAATTTGCGATGAGAAGCTGAGCCTGCATTTCTGACAAACTAAATTAACCTGTAGCCGATGTAACTTACAGCATTCAGGCAAAAGGTCTTAAGCAGACCCCTGCTGCTTCTCTCCCGCTTTACCAAAGTTAGAGTTCAGTGCCTGAAGCTGTTTCTTCTGACTGCCAGCACAGTATTAATTACAACCGCTAAGGAGTAATCTATGCAGAAAATTCTTCACTCTTTTACCAGTAAATAATGATAATTTGAGTGAAGGCCTGTTGAAGTCTCTGCATACTGTTTTTTTTTTGTGTGTGACTGAACAATTACAAATTATTTTTCTGTTCTGCCTAAAACAAAATGAAAGCTTTCATTAATGGCCATTAATAACCATTAGAAGAAGTGAGCTGCTTCTCCATAACAAATAGGCAGACTTTTTCATTGCTGCTGCCTGTTTGGTTTCAGGATGCAACAGTGTTGAATTCAGTGCCACCTGCGGTGTCATTCATTATTGAATATTGTATTTTCCTCTCAGATATTAGACCTTTTTAGAATGTTTTTGGCTACGAACAAGGAGCAATAATTGATTTATTCTTGAGAATAAGCCTATATAATTAAATGACCCGGTTTCATGTCTTTGTGCTTGCAGTGTTTTTCAGTCGACCTTTTTACCATTTTGAAACCAGGAACCTTTAAACACGCTAATCTAAAAATCACAGCAAGCAGTGTGTTTTTGTTTAATTGTCACAATGACAACTTCCTAGACTGCCACCTGTTCTAAATTGAAGAGCCCCGTGATATAAAATATCTCACAGTTGAAGTACAGGTGATGTAGTTTTCCTATTAACATGTCAAAATCAATTTCAGTTATTGTTAACTGATTGAAGAAAAGAACCGTCTTTAGCCACAGGGAGATGAACTGCAGGAATAGAAGTGTTTAATGTCAGTCGAAGCATAAATGGACACAGAGCCTGGTTGTATTTCAATTTGATATCAGTTTGAGATCTAATCAGGCCAGACCAGAGCATCTGTTGAATTTCACAAGCACTGAAGGAAAACAGCTTGCTTCAAGATTCACTCAAAGCAAAAAAATATCATTTACAAATTAGCATAACTGATATTAAGGAGAACTGCCTCAGGAAGTCAGCTGGTCAGATGGTAATGTTGAAATCCACTGAAACTGCTGACTCATTAAGAAAATTTGAATAAATGTGTGAAGATGCAAGTATGATCCAGAGTCAAATGCTTTGCTCACATCTATCGCAGGTTTTTGCAAAGAGCTGAACTGAGTTTATTTACTCAACACTGGAGTGGCAACAGACTTACTGGTGAGACCAAACTGTAATATATTTGAATGACATTTCCTGATAAAGATGCTTCTCAGTCAGGAAATTATTCATATTCTGTGATATTTCAGAGGAGATGAGCAAAAATTTGTGAGCTTGAGTGATTCATAATATTGAGGTTAATGATGCTGTCATTGAAAGAGCAGAGATCTAGTGGGTTTTTTTTTGGTTTTTTTTGCTAAAGGGAAATTCATGCAACCACACAATTACTCACAACAAGCGCCCATTAATATTAAACAATTACTTTGTGCATGCATAGAAAAAGGTTAGAGCACAGGCATAAAAAAAAATATGACATTATCTATATTTAGAAATGTATAAACAAAGTCTTTTGAAGAGCATTTGTAGTCTTGATACTCTTCAATGGCTTCAGCAGGTGCACTATGAAAATGGTGAGCAACTGTTTATACGTATTATTATACAAATACCAACAACTTTTTTAGTGTTGTTTGTATCCCTCTGATTGTTTTTAAATGAGTTTAATTATGAACCACTGATAAAATGCCTCCCCGTGGCTGTGTTGAAGGAGAGACAGCTATGCAACAAAAAAGAAATCTAAATGTGATGCTTCCAAAAATCAACAAGAACTGACTGTAAATAAATTCTAATAGAATCACGCTAATCTATTATAGGAATAACTTCAGTGCAGTCACTACTGAGAAATGAGGGCCACATTTTAATGTAAAATGTAAAGCAAATCCTGTGCTCTTAATATGAATGCTGACAGTCCTATATTCTATTCTAAGCTCACACATACATGTATATCCTAGTGCAAATGATAGAAAACAGTGGCAGATGCTTTCTGTGGCAGTGCATGTGCTGCATTTTTTCTTTTTTTTTAATAGAGCCATGGCTTGCATTTCTTCTCCAAATGAAATACACACAGCAGGTAAAACCTATTTTGCAGTTTAGAATGTTGATACTGAACAACAATGATTTTAGACAAGATGGAAGGTTTTAGATTAAATTGGAGACACTTTATATTTTTTCTATACTGTAAAAGCATTGTTTGACTGTTGTAGTTCTCTTTATGAAGAGTCTGTATGTGTGTGTGGTTATCTGCAAAGCTCACTGATCTATAAATCTAAAATCTTGACAAGCAAATTCACATGCAAATACAAACTCAAATATTTTAGATACGTATTGCACGCAAATTAAGGAATAGAATATGAATGTTCCATGTGTTTTTGTCCTACTCGGCCAAAGCTGGTGAAACGTGTACGTAACACATGCACTGCAATGGTCTATTAATATCAGGTTGTGAAACATTTAGATCTTTGAATATGCTTCCAGGAATCACAGGAAGCACAGTGACATGTGCTTAAGCATGAAAAATCTATATCTTCTTGAAATAATTTTATGTCAAAACTTTTTCATGATTTCATTTTTAAACATGTTGCCAAGATTCCCTTTCATGTTTCCTTTTTTTTTGTAGATGCATTTATCATCTTGGACCCTTTTATTTTGATGAAAAGTCAAAAAAAATACAAAACATTTAATCTTAAGTTATTGAATATGATAAATATTAAATTTTATTACTATTCTGATGTTTTCAGCATTTATTCATTGTTTTGTCACTGATGAATTTACTTGTCTGGCTCAACCCCCATGGAAAAGAAAAATTAAAGATGGTGTTACACACACATATATATATAAATATATATCCAAGCAAAAACACTGCATAATTATTTTTTTTATGGAGAGTAATCTGTGCTGCAGGTAAATTAATATTGCCTGAATCATCTTGGAGCAAAGGGTCACCTGAGAGAAATTTTGGACCCTGTGCCTACATTTATCTCCTCCTCCTGTGCTATGAAGCTTTGATGTGTCTCTAACTGTAAAGCAGCTATGTTCGAGATAAGACAGGGCACTGAGACATCAGCCACATTTCTCAGTGTCAAACAATATCCTACATAAAAGATAATTGTACCTTGGAGCGCACCATCAAAAACATTGAGCCTCAGCCTCCAGTCCATATTAGCACTATACTCATTACGTTTCCCCCTGAAGCAGTTTGGAGGCCTGTAGATACTAGGTTGGTAGTGAAGGACAGTGGGGGTGTACATGTCAAAACAACAATGTGATTTTATTTATTTTTTTTTTTTTTGAAGGGGAACCCTGTACTCTTCAGGGAGTTTAAATTCCTCCCATGGTGAACTGCAGTGAGATCACAAAGAGGGACATGTGTCATCAGATAAATTTGGTCCACAGGGGACACAAATTGTTTCCACAGTATGCTGTGGAGCGGCTGTGAATGAACAAGTATAGCCATTGCAGCACTGCTACACATTCAAGAGGTGTCTTGGACTCATTGCGGCTATATAACATGACTAACTTCATGACTCCCTCCAGCGTGGTCCTTGAACAACCTCCTTCTTTTTCACAAAAGCTTCTTTCCTCATTTCTCAGCTGCAAATTCCACCTGTCGTCCTCATGTCCCTTCATCCCTCTCCACTTACCTCCACAGCTATGCATGAGAAGACGGGCTACTGTGGGCTATTTTGCCCAATAGAAGCTATATGTCAACGACTTTGCGGAATTGATTTTTCACACCAACAGCTTCCGACTCCTTACGCAACCTACTACTTCCATATGGCAGCCATTTATTTTTTATGCCCCCCTTCTCCTCATTGGAGGATAAGTGGAAAGGGAGAGGGGAATTTGCAAGATCTACGATATGACAGTGTGGGTGCTTGCAAATATAAGGAGTGTGCTTATGCACATGC
>KV751367.1:6137104-6171276 GCA_001698575.1 Mola mola | reverse complement strand
CAAGTTATCAACCTTGCTGTCTATGTCACACCTCCTGTTAGCTGCAGGATTGTTGTGATACAGAGGTCTCCCCCTGCCCTCCTCAGAGATCCATAAACAGCTCAAAACAAACTCATACAGCAGTTAGAGCATGCAAAGAAATTGATATGCTTGAATGTTTCTTTTAGTACACGCCACCATCACTGTGCATAGCACCATTATCTTATAATGCTAAGGTATTCAGAAAGATAAATAACTCACAGATCACATATTTTTTATGATCATACTTCAAAGAAAGCTATAAAATACAGGCATTATGATTTCACATTCCCCTGATGGCGGATGGCGCAGTGTGTCCAATGGTCTACCTCTCCCTCGTGTATTTAACCCCCGTGTTCCCTTCCTCCTGTGCCAGATTGTCTTGTCTTCCTAGCGAGCAGTCCAGCGTATATTCCTTGCAAGTCTCCGTGTGTCCGATCTGTATTCCGTTTTCCGATTACCGAGTAGGCCTTACCCTTATCTGTATCTTCGCATAATTTGAATTCCTGGTTTTGACCTTTATTATTAAAACGACTACCGATTTAGAAAGCTCCCTGTATGTCGCTGCATTATTGGATCCCCAGACATGGTATCTGATAGTACAATCTGGCCAGAAATGGATCCAGCAGAGTCTGACCCAGTTCGCTCAGCCCTGAATGCGCAAGGCGCACGCCTTCGTACACAAGAAGAGCAACTCGACTTAGTCCGGCAAGATTTGTTTGAAGCCGTGAAGCGCAACGAGTCAGCGTGCGTGACTTTATCGGCTCAATTGAATTTTGTCATCGATCAATTGCCAGTGTCTCCCGAGGGAGCAGAAGCGGCGGCTGAATCTCCTGCCTCTCCTGTAAGCTCACACTCTCTCCATCTGTCCAGCCCAGAACACTTTTCTGGTGACTCTGGAGATTGTCGTTTGTTTATTTCGCAGTGCAAATTACACTCAATGCCCCCACATTTCCCTCTGATCGAGCTAAAATAACATTCATAACTTCTTATTTATCCGGTCGAGCCAGGTCATGGGCTGATTGGACCCGTAAATCTGCCATATGCAACTCATTGTCAGAATTCCTTAAGTTGTTTATTCAAATTTTTCAGTCCACCTCCCCGGGTAGAGAAGCGGCTATATCTCTGGTATCATTAAGGCAAACGTTCAGTAACGGATTACGCGATCGAGTTCCGCGCCATCGCGACGGACAGCAGCTGGAATCAACCGGCATTCATTGACGCGTTCCTGAATGGATTATCTGAAACCCTGAAGGACCAATTGGCTCCGCTGGATGTGCCAGCAGATCTGGAGGCAGTGATCCATTTGGCCTGAAAGATAGAGAAAACACTTGCAGAACATCAAAGACTCCACACGGCAAGAGCCGGTCCGATTTACTCCCGCCTCCCTGCTACGGGGACGTCTCCCCTCTCCCCAGCCACAAGCCGTCTCCCCGATCTGACCCGACAAAGTGGAATATGCAATTGAGCCAGTAGAAGCAATGCAGATCGGCCGGACCGTCTCACTCCCCTGGAGCGACAGCGGAGAGTGAAAGAAGGAAGATGTATTTACTGTGCACGTTTGGGTCACTTCATCGCCTCATGCCCAGTTCGATGTGCTGCAACTAAGACGGCTCCTGCGCCACTGGTGAGTCCAACCAAGATACTTGGCACCACAAGACGACAGTTTACACATGTAACACTCCAATCTGTCAAGCCCTCATAGACTCCAGCGCCGACACAAACCTGATGGATTACCAAGTTGCCAGAACACTGCAACTCTCCCAGGAACAACTCCCGCATCCCCTTTCGGCCTCAGCTCTAGACGGAAGGTTATTGTGTCGTGTCACTCACCAATCATCCTCAGTGACCCTAACCTTCAATGACGGCCATCAAGAAAAGATCAACTTCCTCCTTTATCAATCTGCTCATCACCCCCTCATCCTGGGCCTCCCGTAGCTGATAGACCACAACCCCCACATAGACTGGACCACGGGAAGAGTTTTAGGTTGGGGAAACAACTGTGTGAATAACTGTTTTCCGAACAAGAACTCTCCGCAGGAGGACGCAGCTGGGTGCAGACAGCTTGGATCTCCCTGGCGTTTCTCGGTGCTACTGGGACTTAAAACAGGTATTCAGCAAATCCCAAGCTTCTTCACTTCCTCCCCACAGACCTTATGACTGCGCCATAGACCTGCTTCCCGGGGCTCCCATCCCAAAGGGAAGACTATACTCCCTGTCCGCCTCAGAGCGCAAAGTCATGGAGGAATACATAACCTCATCCCTGCAGTCAGGTATCATCTGACAGTCCTCCTCTCCTGCAGGAGCTGGGTTCTTTTTTGTTGAAGAGAAAGATAAATCCCTCCGTCCGTGCATAGACTACACCAAATTAAATGACATAACCATCAAGAACCGTTACCCTGTCCCCCTAATTTCCAGAGCGTTCGATTGCTTACAGGGAGCAAAAGTTTTCACAAAACTCGATCTGAGGAACGAATATCATTCAGTGAGGATAAGAGAGGGGGACGAGCGGAAAACTGCGTTTAACACTCCTCTTGGACACTACGAATAGTTTTAGTAATGCCATTCGGCCTGACAAACGCGCCGGCGGTGTTCCAAAACTTTGTCAATGAAGTCTTGAGAGACCTCCTGAACCATAAAGTCTTTGTGTACCTAGATGATATCCTGATTTTTTCCCTTGATTTAAGCTCACACGTTTCCACTGTTAAAGAGTTTCTACGGAGACTATTGTCTCACAAGCTGTATGTTAAGGCCGAAAAGTGTGAGTTCCACAGAGACTCGGTCTCTTTCCTAGGAAACGTAATCACCCAAGGACAAATTAAAATGGACCAGCAGAAGGTCCAGGCGGTGGTCGACTGGCCAACGCCTTCCTCACGGAAGGAAGTACAACGCTTTCTAGGATTTCCCAACTTCTATTGGAAGTTTATTAGAAACTTCAGCTCCATCGCTGCGCCCCTCCACGCTCTGACTTCCTCCAAGGCACAGTTCTCTTGGTCCCCTAAGGCAGAAGCAGCGTTTTCACGACTAAAGAAGAGTTCTGTGTCTGCGCCAATACCATGCTTGCCGGAACAGACTAACCAGTTTATCGTGGAGTATGAGCTGTCCTCTCTCAACATTCCGGTAAGGACAACAAGATTCATCCCTGTGCATATCTCTCACACAAACTCTCTCCAGCAGAAAAGAACTATTCTATTGGGGATCGAGAACTACTGGCTGTGAAAGCGGTGTTGGAGGAGTGGAGACACTGGCTGGAGGGAGCTGAACAGCCGTTTATGGTATGGACAGACCATAAAAACTTGGAATACCTAAAAGACGCCAAAAGATTAAATTTTAGACAGGCCAGATGGGCCTTGTTCTTTTCCAGGTTTAACTTCAATCTCTGCTACCGACCAGGTTCTAAGAATACCAGAAAACCAGACACGCTGTCTCGTCTACAGTCCCCCGAATCAGACCCTGAGCCTCCGGCCCCCATTTTACCGGCGACCTGTTTTGTGGAAGCCATAACCTGGGAAGTTGAGGAGAAGTATAAAGAGGCCCTACGTGGAGACTCCCCCTGGTTCCCCTCCTAACAGACTTTTTGTGCCGACAGAGTTACGCGGAATGGTGATTCATTGGGCACACACTGCTCTAATCTCCTGTCACCCTGGTGTGGGCAGAACTGTCTCCAGGTTGCAAAAACGTTTCTTGTGGCCGGACATGCGTAAGGAAGTGGTCGAATATGTCGCCGCATGTTCTGTGTGTGCTCAGAACAAGACCTCCCATCAATGCCCCGTTGGACATCTCGGGCCGCTCCCAGTACCAATGTGCCCCTGCTTGGATATCTCCTTAGATTTCGTCACCGGCCTACCCCCTTCTGACAGCAACACAGAAATACTAACAGTCGTTGACCGACTTTCTAAAATGGTAAAATTTATTCCGTTGACCAATCTACCCTCCACTAAAGAAACAGCAGAAACCATGTTTCAAGGTTTCAATTGCACTGCCCCTAATGCCAAGAAAACTAAGAATTCCATTAAAACTTGATGCAGGCCAATCACAGGTGGTGACCAGGGACTGGACAGCTGTCAGCCCCTCTTTATGTGATGTATATGTTTGCATGTGTTGACATGTTGTTTAAGACTAGAAATTGCCAAGAGATACATATTAAGGGTGTACTGGTGTTTGTCAGTCTTTCAATTCAAACACAGTGAGTTGCTCATATATATCAAAAAGTCAATATTAAGTTTAGATTCAGATGAGAACAACAATTATCCATAAGCGCTGTTTATGTAAAGTACATTTCTGAACTTCCCTTCATGTCGGTCAGAACATGGCTTGACTTGACTTGTCGGATTTTGTTGCGACGAATTTGGCAGCTTAGGTGTTCTAGCCTCATATTCTCTAATTCAATTAGGCAACACTTGTAAAATCCTCCTCTGAAAAACAAGTTCACTAATTTTGCTGTAGTTATTATAGTAAGGATAATGTTAACGCCTTTGTCGGAGTGTATCTCAGTTTGCTTGCCTGTCAATTTGTCTCCCTCATCGCCTTATTGCGTTCCACCTGGTGTCTGTCAGCTATTAAATGGTTCTTTTCCCTCCCTCCCCTCTTTATTTTTTCACCTGAACTTTATCTTTTGCTCTCCTCCTTGCACTCCTCCTCCTCGTTGCACGAAAAAATAGCTATTCATTAACAGATATCTGGGCTCCCAAGTAGGAAATGAGCAAACTGTGTTGTGAGACATTATAGTATTGGTGAGCATAACGTCTGTGGTCTTCGTCATAGAGCCTATTGATTCTCTTAATTGTCTCAGGAAGACTAGAAAGTTTCTGCCTTTTCTCTCCATCTGTCTTTCAGCGTATTAATCATGCCCGTTTGGAAGCGGATGTCCGCTAGCAGCTAGTTAAAACCGTCCAATGCAAATTCCAAATTATGCCTGCACCCCCATATATAGCAAGTCCATATGAAATCCATTTTGATGAGAGGAGCTTAAAAATTAAGGGGAAGCAATATATATATTTTTTTTTTATAAGTATGAACTTCTCTCTCTCACAAGAGATGCTGCTCTTGTGTGAGAATAATTGGTTTAAATAATTTCTATACATTTATAACAATAATAATTGCTTTAAATTCATTTTTAGAATAATTGCCTTGTAATTGCCTCAGGATGAGAACACTCATCCTGATGGTTGGTCCTCTCAGGCTTGTAGTGATTGACAATAGGCACGGTGGCTGATGATTAACAAAGGCACAGTTAACCAATTCATGTCCGTTACTTAGTCCTATTGCTTTACCATCGTCTTGTGTTGAGGACTTGGCTGGTATGACCCATCTGCGTCTTCACCAGGCCCTTCCACCTCACCTCATCCATTTCATTAGCGGGCTGGAGTGGCACTACAATCAGACAGAGCACTGCTCCAAGCTTGCCATGCGTGAACATACACACACACACACTTGCAGTGAACACATTCATGTCAGGGTCACATGTACGATGCACTAATATTCACTGGCACAATCAGTTCATCACTTCAGTGCCTCCTCTCTTGCAGTCTCCCAGTCTCTTTCTCCCTGCACACACAGGGACCTGGCCTGTTCGCAGGAGTCCATTCATAGCCAGCGATGGTCATTCGCAGCTGGCTGTATGACCTTGATACGGATAACAGAAGCATCTCTGAAGAATGTTAGTGCCTTTTCACAGAAACATACAGGCATGCAGACTGAAGTTGAAATCCTTCCCCATTCTCCCTCAAAAAAATCCAAGGACATGGGCTGTTTGAGAATAGCACCAATCAGCAATAAAAACTACCTCATGACACCTTACATGCAGAACAGGTCTACACAGTTGTGTTAATTGAATTAACTACCCATTATTCTCTTCAGTTTAATGTAAATTGTGATTGCTGCACCGAGCAGCGACTCACAATCTGTGGTGGTGCAGTCAAGTGTGGGGAATTTTGACAGAGTTGAGTGTTAAGCCTGAAGACATGGCACCCAAATTCAAGAGGATAATTCAAATGAACTTCTGTTTCAGTATTAGAAGATTATGGGTATTAGACATTGGGATTTTTTTAAATGTTCCCTTGTCAGGGTGGTGTTTCTGTGTGTGGTTTGACCAATCTAGCACAACAGATTTTGACTCTTGACACACACAGATGAGAGTTGTCTGATAGGATGTCAGTGTGTGTACTGTACATATTTTTACAAAACTGCATTGCTTTTCTATGGCCTCTCTTTGGTTGCTCTCTTCACACCTGACAGGAACACCAAAAGTAAGTGTTTTTTATCAATGTTTAAACACGTCCCTTGTTGCACTGCTCATTTCCTCCATGCACTCAAAGGTGTTTGGTTTTGCAGAGTTGTTCCACACCTCTTGTCACCCTTCCGCAGCATCACAAACCCCTCAGCCTTACAAGTCGCTTGACTGGTAATGAGAGCTGATAAAAAGAGGTGAGATGCTTCCATCAGACCTCCCACACACACAAAGGGAGACAAACTGAGTGCCGACAAAGCCACTGGGTGCACGTTTTTATGTCAGCATACATGGAAGTCAGAGTGTGTATGTGCATGTAAGTGTGCGAGTGTGAGAGAGACATCTCCTAATCACACTAAACTTCTCCTAACACTTCCCTTACTCTTCAGCTGCAGTTACTGTGTGTTTATTAGCATTTTCTCCCTCTCTACTTCCTCTGCTCTCTCTCTCTTCATCAGCACCCTGCCTTCGCCCCATCCTTCTTGTACGTCCTGCCACCTGTAATCTTTTTTTTCTTCATATTTCTATATCTGACCCAGTTTGCAGCTCTCAGCAGGTGCGAGCTCTCACTAAGATTGCAGCTCCACAATATTTCTGTCCTGAATGAGTGTGAGTGTATGTATGCGGAGTGCTTTATACATTCGGGATTATGTCTTCATAGGTCTAAATGTATAAGGAAATGCACACGGATGGACATACTGTGCTGTACGATTAGCAATTTCTACCTCTTAATATGCCTTTATTATTGCTGTTAAAGTCAAAATCTCCTTTAAATTACAAAGGCATGAACAAAACAGAGGGAGAACAGAGGAAAAAGGGGGAAGAGGAAACACAAAGCAAGAGCAAGAGAGAAGAGTACATCAGCAACTAATAAAACGCTTGTGCGTTACATTTCTTTCTCTAATCCTTTGGCATTGGGTTAGCAGCAAAACAAAGGGTGTTAGGGTAGGGAAGTGGGAAATGATGAATGAAAAATGAGATATGGATTCTGAGAGGGAGAGCCAGGATAAAAGTAACAAGTGGGGCCCAAGAGCAAGATAATAGAAGGGAAAGATGAAGCAGCACATTGAGATGGATGGCAGGGAGCTTTAGAGAGCGGGTATAAGGGCTTGAGCTTTGTCTAGCACGGATTTGTTACACTGTGGTCTCATCTCCCATGCTCTTTCATGTGGGGAGTAGTGGAGGCCTTCGTTTTTGCTACCTTCCCATGGAAGAATGCCCTCATTAAAGATGACCTCATTGCACCTCTCTGATCACGAGATATGGTGCAGAGAGACCGTTTAGATCTTTGACACCCAGGCCCAGAGGGATGTCTCATTGTGACAACCTGGTGACTGCTTGTATGGGCTTTGCATACATGGACAGTAGGAAAAAAAACAAAAGTCCTTACGCATAGAAAGAAACACTGGCTCTGTACTCAAGCCCAATTGACTTGAAATTAAGGAAACCCTTTACTTGGATCTGATGCTGTAACGACGCGTCAACATAATCGATTGAGTTGATTTCATAATCGCATCACATTGTTTATGTGCTGATGGTGGCTCCCACTCCCAGTTGGGCAGAAAATGAAACATCATACAAAAAAGCTCGGACATAGACTTTCAAAGTGTGTGAGTTTTTTAAACAGAGACCTAATTAAACGGTGTTCACAGTGTTCTATGTGTTATTTTTTGTTTGGTAAAAAATGCCTTGGATTCGTCACTGCGTAATTATCTATTGTGTTTAAAACAAACTCAACTTTAACTCAGGCTAGCAAATTTCAAACGGGTAGTATGACAAAGGTACTGCTTTTGATCACATTTGCAAGTTGTAGGCAGTTTGTTTATGAACATGTATACTAGGGCTTTGCGATCAATTGAATTTTTATAATTAATTATGGACGTCAACAACAAGATAAACAGGATAAAAATGTGATTGTTGCGCTGAAAGCAGTCTTGCTCCTGTTTTGTCATCTGTGATAAATCCAGGGCACCCTTTTCTTTCACAGTGGCACATTTTTGCCACTGAAGCCCAAACTCACTCCGTCTGGCTGTGTGAATGTTTACTTCAGCTTGAACCACCCCCACTGACGCACCTCGGCATCTTTCTCTGTTTTTAAACACCTGTTTTTGTTGGTGCTGTACGGTTGTATTTTAGCCTATTTCAAGTTCAAGAAAATGTGATATTCAAAAGACAGACCAATAAATTAATAATGTTTTGAAAACTACTAATTATGTTAAATAAACTTGAACATAATATTGACCAAAATAATCATGATCATGATTTTTGCCATAACTGGCCCAATGCAGATGTATAAAACAACATAGATTTTCATTAATGTTGTGCTACAAAGCGTAAGCAACCTTTTATGGATAAATGATTGTCTTATTTGTGCATTTGAGATTACCTTCAGCACTAGCCACTACAATAATCCCTATATACAGTTTTGCATTTATGGCACTTTATTTATTTTGTTGGGATTTTAAATTTGTATTTCTTAAGAGAAAATACTTTAGTAAATTAATGAGTTATGGTTATTATTTATTGGTAAATTAACGAAAGGATTAATCAGCTAAATGGAAAACAATTGTAAGATTAATTGAAAAAATAATCAATAGATTAATCCATAAAAAGATCATCGTTAGCTGCAGCCCTACTTGGATCTCCTCTGGCTTCATCTAGGGTAGCAACTACTCTTTGAGTGCGCACACAAACTAAAATACAAACAAGATATAACACGTTCATTACTTTATAAGTTTGAAGTGCCTCCCTCCACTTAAATTTGGGAGTTTGCAAGAGAACGCTACAAGACTGCACTTAAATGTGCTGTTTGCACTGTACTTGAAAGTAAAGGGCAGGTCTTCATTCTCAAAATTTGAAAGAGAAAGACATACTTTGTTTCTTATTCAAAAGTATTCACTTGGTATTTTTATCCATGCCCATATTCCCCTTTTTGCCAAGGTAGATGAGAAAATAGATACCACTGTCATTCAGCAGCGAGTTAGCATAACTTACAAACACAATGACTTTCTCGGTTTCAACATTTAATATGCTGCCTTTATGCTATATTTTATATAAATGTTGGGTTTTAGTGTTTTTCGCATCAATGTCATCACATGATGTTTCCCATTAAATTTTACACAATGTACCAGCTTTTTTTGGAAACAGGGTTGCATCTAGACTAGAAAGATGAAGTGGTAATTTGGTGGTCTTACTAAAGCCTGACAACAACCACATTTTAGCCACGACAGTTACACAAGAGGATAAAATGAAGAAGTGATAACATTGTATCTTCAAGGGACAAAGGTTAACATCAGGACATTAAAATTTGGGGGAAAAAATAGAATTGGTGACAATAATATTCGGTGTCCACCTTGAAACTGTGCTGAATGTAAAGATCTTCTCTTCTGTTTGGTTGATGATGTGTGTAAAGAGTCTAGAGACATTGTAGTTCATCACAAGCTCATTGGTTTGGCTGAGTTTCAGGGGAATTTAATCACACAATATGTCCAAGTTCTCCGTCAGGCACAACAAACAACAGTTTATTGAGCTGTAGAATTACTGAGTGGATAGACTTGAACATAAACCATAACTGGATTAAGACAGCGTAAGATGTTACATGCTATATCATTTAGGAGCAAATGGGAAAATGTTGAGTCCTATTTCTTGTTCATGTAATACTGTTGTGTTGTCTTTGTACTGTGGGGATGGCCATCAAACCAAAGCATCAGTATCTGATGTCAGCAAAGTCAAAACAATGGTTGCTGTTTCTTCAGAAACTTTACATATGTGGACTGACCATTTTCAAAGACATTACTTTTCATTGAGGTCAGTAATGCTGGTTCAAGAGAAAGAATCACTGTAACATTAAATTCCACAACTATAATTAATCATTTGAGTACCTTTCCAGCTATCACCAAACTATGTAAGAAAGATCTGCAAGTTCTGTTGCTATTGTTACTGCTTTCCTGCAGTGCTATGCTAGTCTAACATACCATGTTTTCTATGTTTCTTCTTTTCCTTTTTAACCTGGCCATTCCTGTTACTGTTCCTGTGGATGCTGCTGGCCATTGCAGTCTCATGTGAGTATATCCTTCCACAGGCACCTCGGTCACTTCTGTCTGCAAGAGTAGGATTTCTTTTTTGTCAGCTACAAAACATCAGTACTGCATTGAGCCATTTCACAGTTTTCAGTTTTAGAATTTGAATTCATAGCAATGAAGAATATGCACACTTAATTTATGTTTTATATATTTATATCACTGTTTCCCTTTCCTAAAAGAAATCCTACCATGCATTATGAAGAGGTCATAGCAGGACTCCTAAGCTTGGGGAAATGATGCTAACTTTTCAATTTATCTTAATGAATTAATCTTTTTTTTTTTCATTTTATATGGAATAGATTTGACAACTGATTAAATCAAATCAAAGTCTTGTTAGATATACATTTAAATGCTAGCTACAGTATCAAAGATTGGTATCACCGATCAAGGTGCAGAAAAATTAAACATTAAACACGAAAAGCTCACAATTGTTTGTGTGGTTAATGACCACATGTGTGTTTGCAGGTGATTTCAACAGAGAAGTCAAGGAACCATAACTTCCGACTGACAGGCCCCGGTGCCGACCAGGATCCCAAAGGTCTCTTCACCATTGACATACATACAGGAGACGTTTTAGTCAGCCGCTCACTAGACCGAGAGGCCATTGACTCTTACCAGGTTGGTGTTTGTGTGAGTGTATTGGTGCCACTGTAAAGGCTGGCACTCATTGTTTTTGTGTCCACCAGGGTCATCTGTCTCACAGATTTAATGTTTCCTTGTCTGTCAACAGACTGGGAGGGTCAGTTCGTATTTTGTTTAATGTAGCTCTTTTAAATACGGTTAGTTTACTCAAGAAAATCTCTAATTCAGACATAATTTATTGTTATCAATCCGTTTCAACGTTTGCATATGCAGGGTAAGGGGAAAAAAGGTGTTAGTAGTTGGTTTGCGGAAGAAAACTTTGAATTTTTGGGGCCTGCCATAAATTCTGAATATTAGTGTTATTTGTGAAAATGGAGGTTTGTCAAGCCTGAATTGATGCTAATGATAAATTGTGGTTGCTCAATGAAGACAGAGCACAAGCCTGTTTGAGCTGTTTGTTGGACTTGGTGCCATGTACAATAGGCTGACTGTACGATGAAACCATTTCCTCCAGAAAAGAGAGACGCAGAGAAAACCTGCTATTGACAAAGATGGGTGAACTGAAGCCAGACCTGAGTGGCGGTGTTTAGTCTGGATTCAAGCTTTTGATAAGCTTCTTACTGTAAAAACTTGGACATAATTCACTCTGTAAATACCAACAGATGTGACAGGAGAGCAGCAGAGAGGAGGGCCACGAAGAGTGAACACAGATTGACCACATTTCTTATTGTTTTCCTCCTCTGGTATTGTTGCTTACTGGCACGCATGGTTTAACCAGGATATTGGCTTTCAGTGGGTAAGGTCTGATTCAGGTTGTTTACTGATACACAGGAGCTTAGCATTGCTGCATTTCATGAATAATCTGGTGAAGATGATCTGCTAGAACAACAAATAACAAGACATCAGCTGCAGCATTCCTTTACAAATAAACAATACACTATGGATATCCATAATGGTATGATATGGAATAAAATGGTGCTCAAATAGCAGAATCAACATTTCTTAATGCCATGCAACACTGTTAGGAGTTTACAAAGGCAAAGGAGTAACATATTGACATGCAAATGAATCTTTACAGGCAATGAGCTCGGTAGGATGAGCTTTGTCTGTAAGTTTTTTCGATTCATCAAACACAAACCAGGCCAGTCAAGTTTTGGATTTCTGGATGTCGAAGAAGTTGTAGTGTGCTGTACTTTATTTTATAGCCTCTCCAAAACAAAAACATTGTTGGGTTCAACTGTCTGTAAAGTGTAAGCTGCAAATATTAACATGTCTGGCTTATTAGTACTATCGCTAGCAAGTAAATTACTTTTTTTCAAGACAAAGGAACACATAACCTGTATATTTAACTGATATCCACAAATCATTGTTCTTCTGTTTGCTTGGTTTAGGATGTTAAATAAACTACATCCTTTCTTTAATAACAACCTCATCCTGTTTTTCCACTTATCTTATGCATTGATAAGTTGATTTAGTACATATTTGTTTGCGACTTATTGTCACTTGGTTCTGCCATATTGGTTATCTTTTGCCATGCGTACCAGACCGATGTTATGAATGAAGTATACATCATTATTGGCGGCATAGGTCCGGATTTCCTGGGGATTCCCTCTACGGCAAGACATGCCTAATTCATTTGTGTGTTTGACAGGGGGAGGAAGCTGGTTTGTTGCCACATACTGGTATCTGGAGCATTTTTTTTTTTTTTTTGAGTACAATATTTTGTTTTGCATGGAGCAGAGAATGGTTCCCTATGGGTTTTTTTCCTCTTTCACCTTTTGGGGTATAAATAGTTTAATCAATGTGGCGTAATTGGTGTCCACACTTGTGTTGCCCTGTCAGGTTGACGTTACCCCTTTTGGTTGCGTCACTTTGTTATTTTATTAGTCTTACAGTGACCTCGGCCCTTGGGGCATAGTCATGGTTAAGAGGAGGTCGCCAGCTAATGTTTGCTTTCCCTTGCCACTGGGCATTAGTGTATAAATACGCAACGCAATGAAGAGACAGGGTTGAGTTTATGCAGGTAGTGGTGGGGTAGGCAGTCAGATAGGAGGTATATGGGTGTTTAGGAGTGGATATCATTATGTTTTTGGATTTTGTATACTTGTACCAGGGAACAACAACTGAAAATAACAGAACATGATGATGTGTATGTTGGTGATAAACGTTTCAAAGATGAAGGGTGAAGGCCATTTTGAAATCAAGTTTTTTTAAAAAGAAAGTTTGGATTGAACTGCTGCAGGTTGTTTCCACCTGGAGCGACATTGGGTCTCACATTTGAGCAGCAAAAAAATGTACTATTGTTGCAATTTGAACATTATAAATTCAAATTAAGAACCGATGTGGAGAGAGAGTTGGAGGTGGAGAAAATGTGGCCGCAAACGGAACAAGTCAAACTACAGTTAGAGCAATCAAGACAGCAGCTGATTAACAAAAGCGTACTTTCAGCTGGGGATGAGGTGACTACAGAGCGGTTTCCCTCCTCTGACCAGTCCTTGGGTGGTTTTGATATTTTTGAGAACTTCCGGCTCCTGCCGAAATATTTGGAAAAGGCTGGAACCGGTAGACCTCAGAAGGCGTACTCTGCGTAACTGAGGCTGAGAGTCGGAATTATTCCTCCGTGAAGGCCTATGAGTTGGTTCCAGAGGCCTATCTGCAACATTTTAGGTCCTGGAAAAAGGAGCAGAGTTATCTCGAGTTCGCACCTGATTTGAACACACATTTCACTCATCGGTGTTCGGCTTCTGATGTGAATGATTCTGATTAATTGTAAGCAATTTAAACATTCCATTCCAGTGCGTATTGCAACTTACGTGAGTGAGAAGAAGACAAAAACAGTGGCTGCGGCGTCTGCGCTCGCACATGATTACGTGTTGATGCACAGGGGGAGTTTTGGGGGGCCCAGCGTTGGAAGTGGTGGCAATGAAAATGGCACTGTTGCTGGCGCGGAGTCATGTAGCTGGCAGGGTAAATTCACGTGGAAAATAAAGATAATAATTTGCATGGCACAGATAATGTTTGTAATTACTGCCACAAACGTGGACACTGGAAAGCGGACTGTCAGTTGTTAGGCAAAAGCCCAAAAGTGCTGCGCTTGGTGCGCAGGTAAGAGTTTGTTTGGCCGCACCTGCTTCTCCAGTCATTGCTCTTAGTTGTACTTTGGACTTGTATGGTAGAGACTCTGGTCCCACTAGTTTGGATCCCTACTGGGAAGGTTTTATGTCTATGGTGGGAGGAGGGGCGAAAATGCCTGTGACTATTTTGAGGGACACGGCGGCTTTTGACTATTTCGTTCAAGCTGGGGTTTTGTCGTTACCTAAGCAGTCAGGCACAGGGACTTTTGCTCCTGTGCGGGGTAAGGAATTTAATGTTTTGCTGCTTCCAACGCACAAGGTGGCGCTGTACTGTGACCTCTTTCAGTGGTTGGCAGAGTTTGCTGCTGTGCGTCCGGTGTTGCCAATTCCGGGTGTGTCTGTTATTCTCGGGAATAGTGTGGCGGGTGCACGTGTGTGGAGTGAGGTCCTGTGGTGGTAGCCCCTGTGCCGCTGGTGAGGTCGGAACCGAATGAAAATGAGCCTAACTTTCCTGAGGCATTTCCAGCTTGTGCGGTAACACGCGCCATGGCCGCGGCTTAATCTGAGTCTGCATTTCATTCGGATAAAGGGAGGGAAGCCGACAAATTCAGATTACCCTTGCCTGATTTTTCCTTGTCATTGTCCTGCAATGGCTTGGTGATGGAACAGCGGGCTGACTCTTCCCTGAAAGACCTGTTTAGTCAGGTTCTGCCTGAAAGTGACATGCAGGTTAGCACGTGTGGTTATTTTCTGCAAGAGGCACTGCTGGTGAGAAAGTGGGTTCCACATAGTGACACTTATATTGGTGATCCTGTGTTTCAGACCCATTGGGGTTTGCCCATTAGTCTCCGTGAGTCAGTGTTAAAAGTAGCTCATGATGAGGCTGGGCACTACAGAGTAAAAAACACATATGACACAAGGACGTTTCCATGTTTATTAAAGTCTGCCATACGTGCCAGTTAACTGATAAACCGAACTGGACATTAAAACCGGCGCCACTGTGTTCTATTCCTGCCATCAGTCAGCCATTTGCACATTTAACAACTTATTGTGTGGGACCGTTGCCCCGTTCAAAGTCAGGTGCAAGTTACCTGCTGACAGTTATGTACCAGTGTACTCACTGTCCCGCCGAATATCCTTTGCGCACGACTACTGTTAGGGCTGAAGTGCGTGCTTTTTCCCAATTCTTTTCCATATTTGGCATACCTGAAGTTATTCAGTTGGATCAAGGTTCTAATTTGTCTTCCAAAATGTTCTCCCAGGTGTTGAAGCAGCTCTGGGTTCGGCACAATCAGGTTATGGCTTATCATGCCCACTGTCAGCCCTTGAGCACTTCCACAAAACCTTCAAGTCACTTCTGTGCGCTTATTGTGTAGAATTGGGTAAGGACTGGGAAGAGGGGTTGCATTGGCTGATGCTCGCCACGAGAGAAGTAACACAAGATAGCACTTTGGCCCTAATGAATTGCTTTTTGCTCATATGGTGAGAGGCCCTTTGCCTTCATTTATTTGTTTTTTTGTAGCCTCATATTTTTTTTTTACATGTGAGAATGTATTATTATTTACTGGAATCTGCTTTTCAGACATAACTGCCTATTTTTTATTTTTTTTTTTTGCATTTTGCATTTTGCTGATTATAATTATATAAGACAATACAGTCAAATAATGCAGGAAAAACATGTCACTCCAAGAAACAGATTGTATTTGAAAGTGTCAGTCAGAATGTTAGCCAGCTACAGTTAACAGCAAAGACATTTTTATACTCAATTCATCATCAAAAAGAAGTTATGGATTTCTGTTTTAATCATACCAAATTATGTATCTGCTTGCTGACCCTGAAATGGAATTAGTCTGCTTTCTAAAAAAAAAACCACTGAGTGATTTTACCTTCATCATCTTACCATAAAAGCTTAGAGATTGAATTGAAAGCTTCAGTCAGTTAATAAATAATTCAATCCAAAAAAAAAAGGACCAGTCTAATATGCTATTGTTTCAGTGGCTGGGATTGAATTGTGTTCTATCACTAATTATGTCATCATTAATGATATTTTCTTCCAGCCTGATAATAAACTGCCTAAATGCATGATGGTTTACATATACTCTATATGCTCCCGCACGTTGAACGCAGAAACTTCACATTAACTCAGTGATGTAATTCCTTTCTCCAACCTGAAAGCAAGCTGATATCTTGCTAAATCTGTGTCTGGGACAGAACAAGGGTTTCCTATCAAATGCAGATTCACATTTTTATCAATGGTCCGACCCTGTGCTCAGTGAACACTGCTTCAATTTAATGGGCAGTGGTCCTTGCAAGGCTTCCTCAGTCACATTCATCAAGCATGTCTTCTTTCTAACTGTAGCTATTAGCTTATGTGGGGTCTTGTATGCAACATGAATTATTCAGAGGTAGATTAAAATCGTCTGTACTGTAAAGGTACAGGGATTTCATAGGGATTTCAAAACAAGAGATGGAATACTAACTGACCCTAATAGACACTTGACACTAGCGGACCCTGACAATTACAAAGGTGTGGTGGAGAGAAATGTGATTACAGACAAGAGTTTTCCACCAGCTCTCAAAACAGTACCTTCATCGCCATACTAAAGGGAGCTGAATTATACCCTAGCAGAGAAGCAGGGCTTTTTTGTATTGTGATACACCAGGGGGTTTTGTGACTCTTTCAGCACCTTTCAAAAGCAGGATTTTTTTTTTTTTTTTTTGTATCTTGCCACAAGGCCAGTTGAATGAAAGATTTTTTTTATCATTTTCTGTCTTCTCCACGCTTTTAACTTCTCTAAACCACTCTTCCGTCACTCTCCCTCTTCAAACATCTATTTTAATCTCCTTTGACATTCCAAGGGCTTCATCCCTTTTGATGTACTGAGCAGCAGTTCCAATCAGTCAGTCTGGGATAAGAGAAAACAAAAAGGAAATACACTGTGAAATCATAGCACAGTGCATTTCCCCCCTCCCCCCCGCAAAAAGTGTGTTTGTTTGCTGAAGAACATAACATTAACATGAATGTTCTTTTTTTTTTTTTGATTACAGTTCCTAAGATATTTGTGCTGATTAGGACAATGGGGGCTTTAAAATCATTAAAATTGGCTTTGAAAATGCACCACCAATCTGTGTCAAGTTACATTACTGTTAAAGATTTACAGCTGGTTGCTAAGGAAGATTAAAAAAAAAAAAAAAAAAGAATAGTTCCGATTTATGTCTTGGTGATCAGCCAGAATACTTGGCACTAGAATTAACTTATAAACTAATATAATAATTTTTGTG
This sequence comes from Mola mola, assembly GCA_001698575.1. Taxonomy (NCBI): domain Eukaryota; kingdom Metazoa; phylum Chordata; class Actinopteri; order Tetraodontiformes; family Molidae; genus Mola; species Mola mola. The sequence goes on along the minus strand of KV751367.1, from coordinate 6,154,009 downwards.
ATCATACAGTATATCATTTGAAAATAACTATTTTTTGTGTTGAACATTATGTACCAAACGAAGTGTGATGAATACATGTACGCCCACATGATCTATACACTCTCAGTTATTGTTACAAGTTTACTGCTCTGTCCCTTTAGTCAATTTGCTACTTAGATTTACCTGATGGCCTCAATGTATATAAAAATAAACAACGTAAGTGCCCACTGAATGTAAACCCAAAACACCTTTATTGCCACAGTGCAAATCTTATTCCTGTTTTATTTAGACATCAACCAAAAACTATATTTGAAAATGTATTTTTCTTAAGATAGTTACTTTTAGTAGATCTTATCACACTTGTATTGTTAGGTTTCTATTTAAGTTTAGTTTTACTTGGTTAAGTTCAGTTACACTGTTTCAGAGAGGCAGATTCAATATGTTTATAAAGTTTGTGACGCTGGAGTGTTTCATCTCGGTGTTTGTGTTATGTAGCCTGCCCTTATTTAAAAGGTAACTGGCTATTTAAGTGCTTTAAAAAACAAAACAAAACATGAAAAAAAAAACCTCTCAGTATGGTAGATATTCGGGAGCACCACAAACCTCCAAATTGCTTTTACTCTAACAACATAATGCTCCAAACGGTGAAGCTAACACAGATAAAACATATTTTTTTTCACTGAAAAATTCTTTAAATCTTTTCTTCCAAAGAACATTCCACCTAGTCAGTATTGTAAGATTGGCAAGCTTTACTGTTTTGTGATTGGCTCTTACCCATTATCTTTAAGTGCTGAACATAGACGTCCTCTCACACAATAAATAATTAGTCAATGATGACTGCCCTTTTTATTTTGAACAGTCCTTCTAAAGCCGTTGAAGGTTTTTATGTTATCTACGTATGAGACCCTTTGAGTGTATATCTATCATTATTTATGAAACATGATCTGCACAGACATTTGGTTGGATGACACAGCTATACAGTACACAGCTGATATGATTGATCAGCTCCCAGCCTGTCTGTAAGCAGCAGATTCTCCTCACTTGCTACAGTGGGCTGAGAAAAAAAATCGGATAACCACTAAATAAAAACACTGCAGGTTTCTTCCTGTGGAGCACACATGAAACATTTTTGGGTTTACTAAATGTCTGCCGTCTGCAGTTTGCTGTCGCTGCCTGGTGAAGGCAGTTTGGTCGGTCACTGTCACTTAACCTCCCCAGGGGCCTCTGCTGACAGACAGCTGCTTCAGTGGGCAGAGATGCCGAATGCAGGTGAATGCACTGTGGATTAAAATAACGACATACATATTACTCAATCAAATCATGTCAGAAGACAAAATATGTTAATGTATTTGGCACAGGAACATTTTCCAGGTGTGCAGCATGACGTGACAGTGTCAAGTGACACCATTTTTGTGTTGAAAGTCATCTCTATCAAGCAATTCTTATCAAAAGGGTTAGGACCCTACCGAATCAGACTTTTACTTTTGGTGGCTGAAGGTACAGAAATGTACTCTTACGTTGAAATTTCAGTACAGAACCTATTGATCCAACATGAACTGCCTGTGCTGTTGTTGTCGGTCTTTAACTTTAAAACTTTTTTATCAGACAGCATCAGGGAAATGTGCACAAAGCTAACATGAGATCTCAAGGACTCAATGAAGCAGTAATACCCAATCATGTACTGTAAATTTCCTTTCTGCAGATTTTGGTTATGAGCCAAAGTTTTGCCTAAATTACTATTTTAACCTCATAGTGGCACTAAATGAGAAATCAAACGATCAGCACAGTCACTGTAATCCATTCTGAGTCATCCAGTGATTTTTATTTCATTCTAAAGCGCCTCAACATTGACCTGCTGGTGATGTTGGAGGAAAGGTCAGTGGATCAACAGAGTCATTAGGATGCATGAATTTGGGTAAAATATTTCATTATCTACACACTTTCATTACACTTTTTAGATCTTTTATGACATGAAAGTGCAGTTTCCCTTCGCAGAAAACTCATCATCAGCAAACTCAAACCCTATCCTTAAAAGTATTACCATGTCTCTCAGACAGTTATAGTGAGATCATAAACCACTTGGCAGTTGTGATTCCTGCTTTGACAGCCTCATCGCCTAATTTCATTGGCAAAGGATTGCTGAATGTTACGAGGGTAGATGCAGCAGACGTGTACAAGACTTCTTCATGTCCCAGTGGGTGTTTCTAAGGACAAAGTTGATGCCTTGAGGTTTACACAAAAATAAAGAAAAATTGGAAATTATTTTGGGAAAGAAAAAAAACATTCCTGTTTTTTCACACCTCCATGTATTGTAGAGGGAGGTTTATTAAAATGCCTTCCATGTCTACTGACTGCTGGTACAACATGGTACCATACGCAAATATGCTTTTCTCTGTAATGATTTTTTTTCAGTAATGAAATAGTGTACTCAATTACTTCTTTGAAACACAATGCATCCAAAAGCAAATAATTGTTGTTCAGTGATCCCTTTTCCACATCTAATAAACAGTCGCTCTGCCAACTTGGAGAACATGATTATGCTGCCAAGATTTACCTTGAAGTCTACCCCTGCCCCACCCTCAGGTTCTGCACTCCTCTGACCAATCAAACATACATGCTGGAGCTGCACAGGGAAACACACTAGTGCATTTCACGCTGATCAGATTGTGCCCCTACCCCGCTCTTTGGGAAGAGTCTGAACCATGGAATTCTCTCTCTCCTGAGGACATCCTGAAGTATTTTAGAACAGCACCAAGGTTTTACATAGTGGAGAAGGGCCTGCTGATAAAGACTGAGCCACAGGACTGTTTGGGAGGGGCAGAATACTATTCACCTTGGAGCCTCAGCACAGCATTTTCATTGGGATCTTAAGAAAATGGCATGCAGAGAGAGCCCCTTTGAATTCTCCACCCCAGCAAAGGGAAGACTACTTGAATAGCTCAGGTGGAGCTGCATGCAGGGCAAATGTGAAATGAGCCCATGGCGGTGGCAAGCAATGGAGACCCTTCCATATGCATGACTCTGCTCCTTTTCTCCACTTTGGTTTTCACTCTTCCTATTCTTCTCTGTGTTTAAGGCTGTGATAAAGCTTCTACGCACAATAAGCTGAGCTCCCAGTTGACTGGGGCTTCAGCTCACACATTTACCTATGTATATGCCTCTGCTGTAATCAGTCTGGCTCCTCATGTGGGCACAAAGTCCTTTCAAGACTGAAAGCTAGGAGGTACGCTTGAATGGAGGAAGAGATGCGAGATAGAAATAAATTCAAAGCAAGCCAAAGAATTTCAGAATGAATATGTTTCTCTGACCCTTTAACAGTTCAGTTATGTGACAATATACACACATCGGCGGCGGAGTTTAATGTGACAGTTTACATGCAGGATGAGTAGGTCTTAATAACCAATGGAATAGCATGGCTTGAAAGCAGTGTCCTGTTAAAAAAGAACGTTGACCCCAAAATCAACCCTAGACCCGTCCACAACAAAGAGAGACTGATAATAATCTGAGCTTCTACAAAAATACTGCCCTGCTCAAGGTTCTCCAACAGAGTGTCAGGGCAAAAAGGAAAGTGAGAATAATTAGAAATTGCAGGAGAGAAATGCAAACTACAAGGCATGCAAGGTTCACAGTCGATGTGGCTGGAGGTGGCAGTTCGACACTCTGAGGGTGGGTCCTGATTACCGATGAAACACAGAGGTAATGATTATAGAGTTTCAAATCTCCCATGACCAGCCGCCGTTGATTATGCACCGGGTGGGCAGATATCCTCTGACTCTCCCTGACTTTAATAAGCAATTTTCCTTCAAAATGAAATCACTACCACATGTACGCTAATTTTCAACTTGAGAAAATATTTATCTATGATCGATGATACAGACAAAATGGCCTTGTCATTACGCTAACAGGCAACTGATGAGCCGTGTGAGAAATGCTCAGGTCTGACTCAACTAATCCACACTCACATTGTGTTGTCTTTACATATTGATAAAGAGTCACACACCTAAAATAAAATCAAATTGTACATTCAAACAAGAAGATATGTATACTCTATGTGTTATGTGTGCTCATATTCAGTTGGAATGTCTCCCTTAGTTGACTGCTAGGTTGTCTGGAGTTGGAAGTTCCCCACATATAAAAGTGACGGTTGATCTTGGTGTGTACAGAATGTACAATATAAATTATTTGTGCTTACGGTGGACGCTGATTGTGTACTTTATTCAACATACTGTATTCCCACTGTGTGCTAATAGCATCAAAAAATATTCTGAAAAATGCATGCATTCTCTTTCTGCCAAGCATAGACAAAACATTCTCTGCAGTCTTTCATTACACAAAGACTTCTAAGAGCAGAGGGGCCAATAAGTGAGGATCTATACAAGAATCCAACCAAAGAAGAAGGACAAATAAAGCTATTGGAAAACAACCGGCACCTATCAACAGAAGTACAAGAAAACATGCTGCTTTTGGTCGAACCCTGTTCGATGAATGCTTGTCTTGTTGGAAAAAGAACTGCTTTAATCATAGTGTTTTGCCTAAAAACCTACAGGGTAAGGAAATGGTCTCTGTAAAAATAACATTTATTTTAGAGATTTATTTATCATGTCCTTAGGTGTATTTGGCACGGTTACATCAAAAGTTTGGCTGACCGTAAGGGCAATCGGTTAGTCAATAAAAATAAAAAATAAAAACAGAGAGGAAGCGGAGATAAAACAGCTTAGTATATTTATAGTATACTATTTTTGTAATTAGTCATAAATTCGTAGTATCGTTACACTAGTATCAACAGAGATTCACATGAGACATAGAAGGACCTGTTTTTCAGTACAACTGGTTCTATTAATTTTCTACAAAGATAATGTTGGCTGGCTTGCTAAATCATTTTGACAAGGGTCGAGCAACTGCCTTACAAGATATGTGTTACAAAAACTCATACAATCATATACACAGGAAGAACGGTTAGCCATTACTGTCAAGGTGCCTTTACATGAGAAACACACAATTATAGAACATAGAATGATGTTCCATCTAGTAACAATGATGGACACGAGCTAAAGATTGAATGTTTCAGTAAAGGGTTCAATCAATATTATCCGTATATCAGTTATTCACTTTCAGAGTCTGTGTCAGGCTCGGATGCGTTTGACATTTCTTTTGCCAATAGTATTTCCAGCTGAAACCCTTTAATTTGCTACAGCTCTGATTTGAACGTAGCTTTTTCCTACTATTAGCAGGATTTAGAGCCATTCCAAACTGATGGAAGGTTACAAAGTGTTGGACAAAGACCTGTATACTGTAACAGAGCTGCGTTTCTGTGTTAAGAAATGCTGGAGCATATTTGCTAGAATAATAAAGATGCTCCAAAAGACTGCCTCACAGAACTACATGCAGGGCTGTACACTCCTGTTTGTTTGCTTAAGAACTGCTCCAATGAGACCATTTTAATTGCTCTATTGCTTCTTAGCAGTTCTCCTAATAAAGGTGAGGGAAGTCAAAAGTCTGATTGTTTGGATTTGATTTGTGTTGATATTCCTGTAAGAAAGCTTAGAAAGAGGTTGTCTGACATGTTTGTCGCTCCACTCTGGATCTGCTTGTTTTCTGAATTGATATTGTGTATCTAAACTGTAAGGTTTAAGTGCCCTCCCTCAATACTGCTGACGTTGTGGGCTGATGGAGGGTGTCGGGAGGAAAAGACCAGGTGAAAGCTATATTGCATTTAGCTGCACCATCACAAAATTTTTACCAAAGTGAACCTATTTTTTTAGAACTCTTCATCCTGTCCGCCATTAAGCATGAGAAGAGCAGCCAGCACCGGGGCAAAACAATGTGATATCATCCGTCAGCGAGTGATGCTGGCAATGTCGTCACTTGGCAGCTACATTAGATTGAATTAATGTTACTGGATTTATGTCACAAATACTGATAACAGCACCATTTGTCAAGGAGCTTAGGGGTACTTGCGTACTTACCTAATTACTTACCAGTACCACTAATACCAGTTTTCAATACCCATCGCTAATACAGGTAAAAAGATACTTAAAATGTCTCATTTATCTTAAGATAGATGTTAAAAAAAACAAAAAACTGTAGCCATTAAGTAGCACAGCCATTTGTAAGCAGTAAATTGCACTGGGTGGTTTCTAGGGACGATGTTAATTTGTCTTTTTTTATCGGAGGGCTGGTAGATTGTTTTTTGGCTTTTTTATTTTTCACTGGATGCAGAACGGCGCAGAATTTTAATCACTTGCAATGTTAAGAATATTACTGTGAATAAGAGGAGTCGTCTTCATTGTGGAAAATAACTCCTCCTCCCTCCTTTTCATCCACACAGCTGGACGTTTCCACCACGGACTTCACAGGAAACCTTGTTGAGGGACCAGCCATACTAGTGATTACTGTGATTGACCAAAATGACAACCGGCCCATCTTCAAAGAGATGCGTTACACAGGAGAGGTGCTCGAGGGGTCCCCCACAGGTAGGTGGCATCGATATATTGAAGTCCCCAGGAGAGAGCTGGGCTGTTATTGGATTTAGCTAGATAGATATAACACACAGACTGTGATTGCTGCGCTGATCGTGCTTTTTTTTGTGTGGTTGCGTTGATGATAGTGTGTCTACATTTGTACCCTGAGCCAGGCGTTGTTTGTGCTGTTCAGCTGACGGAGTCAAAAACATATTTTTGAATACACACGACACATTAGGAAGGCAGTTATTAAATGATACAAGGGCAAACATCTTTCATTAGGCCACTGAACTTTGTGCAGTCCATCAAGAAAACATAAATGCTGAGCTGCTGTTTTTTTTTTTTTTCATAGAATCTAGTTTAAGGCCGTGATGACACTCAGAATTTGTTTCATAAACATTTCAGATTTTTTTATTTATGGCTATCTAGATAATGAATATCCTGTCAATTAAATAATATGATAATCATAGTTGTCACTGTCCTGCTGTAGCTACTCATTACACTCATTCGACCCCGGGCCAGTTTGCTATAGTAGCGTCTTTTAAATGCCAGTGAAAGCACAGGGATACTGTAGCATCTCATCATCGCTGACACCATGTCATCTACATTTGTCATTCACATCGCAGAGTTAGTCCCACGTTAATCATGCAGCCATTAGAGAGCGCTCTCTGTCTCTGTCTCTGTCTCTGCAGTCTCGACACGTCAACAGAATGATCTTCTCTTTTTTCACAAGCATTTTCACTGCTGTTTCGACAGGGAGATATTGATCACCTTTCGCTCTTATATGTGTACTGCTGCAACTGTGCTGAAAAACAACCTGTCACCCCGCCAGCTAAGAAGCACTTAACTTCCCCGTCTTGCATTGAAACAGCTGCACATACTGGCTGATGTTATTTTAATGCAGTAAAAAATCAAAAGTAAATTAAGAAGTAATAGCTAATTTATCCTTCTTGAAATAAGTATTTACTGGAGGTCAGTTTAGATTACCACCTGCTATGAGCTGCTGTTGAGGTTCAGTGGAGCAATGGGTCAGACCATTGTGAGGAGTGTGTCTCAGTGGCTCACGCGGCTACAGTAGTGTTATAAGTGTGCATATATTCATAATATTTCTCTCTTTTGCCTCGAATCTTTAAAAATTGTTTTTTAGTTTTAGTTATACAGACAGTACATTTCAATCAACTTTAAATACAAATGTTTTCTCTCTTTAAACCAAATCAGTTAAAACATATTCATAATCATAATAATTATGATTAGAATACAGGTATCGGATATCCATATCTAAGCAGTCGAGAGCCGCCAGTCTTGCACAGAGGCTTTAACGATATGTAGGCACTATGAAAAAGACTGAAGCCACTACATCATCACCAGCTAAGTTTTTGCATTTCTTTTTGAACATGCCAAGCACTTTGATGAAGCGCTTATGTAGGTTGTCCTTATAAATACCATTAGTGTCGACTATCCTCTAAGTAAGATGCTTTGTAAACAGCATTTTGGCTAAGTAAAGCACAATCCACATTCAGAGCTTGCCATTAAGCTTTTTTCTGGTTAGGACAAGTAAATGAAATTTGATCACGCATGATTACAAATTGCTTGTCCAAATAGATAAATACATTTGTGTTTAATAGCAGCAACACAGGATGTTATACACTGAATTTGGTGGAATATGTATGTTTTGGATGGCTGATAAGTCAGAACTACACGTAACACGCATTTTCTCACTGTTTTTCTACGTCTAATTTATTGTTCTTTTACTTATTATTGTATTGAAAGTAAAGGAATGGGTTGTGATCGTAAGAATACCCTCATTCTATCTTATGGTCAAGTGTTCAAGTGTTTAAAAATCATTTTGAGGCAAACCTGACAGTGCCTGTAGGCTTCAAATTGTAACATTCTCTTTTATCACTTTTTGAAAGGAGATTCTTTCCTTGCTTCCCTGAGCTGTTATCACTGCTGTTGCTGTTCTTTTATTGTACAGGACAGTTGTGCTCTTATGGGGCTGAAATATATTTAAATGCTGTTTGAATGTACAGCCTTACGATTTCTGAAAAGCACTCATTTATTAGCCTACTTCTGCCCTTTTTATGTGTACATGAGTATCTTCGGCTATGCTACTTTCAAAGCAGAGAAAATTAGGATTTAAAAAAAAAAAGTTTTTTATTCTGTGTACAGTTGTTGTGTGAAAAGATGAATCTTAACAGAGTACTGCAGTCAAACCAAAAGTGCACTTCCATGCTCTAAACCTAGTTAAAACTGCAGAATACAAATTTCAGCAGAGAAACAAAATATACAGAATATAATCGATATTATTTTGACCAAAAGTAGAAAAATAATTACAGACTACATTCCAATCACTGCACATACAAGCTTACAGTACATAATGGCATAACGCCTGTGTGTTCAACAGTATCAGTGAGAAAGTAAAAATGTTACAAATATGATAAATCACTGTTATTTTGGCTATAGTGTGGACCAGACCCCACAAAACCCCTGAATTATTGGAATCGGTAGTAGAAGTCTTTCACCCCGACTCGGTTTCAAAGACAAGTTAAACTGTGATTTCTGCAAGATAAGTACAAATTGAATTAAAATGGAAAAACTCATTTCGCTTTGCTGGGTTAGATTTGATATCATCCGCAGAGACCCCCAATGCTCGACTTGGTTTGCAATTGGAATTTGGTTTTATATTTGATACTCTGTCCTCTCGTATCAAAGACACTCAGTAAAATATTTTTAAAACCCTGTGCGCCCATTTCCTGAGTGGATTATAGTCTAGTTGAATAAAGCAAAAAAGGAAAACAGGATGAGCTGAAGTTCGATTCATATTCGGGATGGTAACTTCTGACAGCTCCTTGGTTCTTCACTTGCCATGGGTGCCAGATCTAATTGAGCTCAGAGATAAGATGAAGAACGCAAATCTGAAGACTTGTATTTTCTGCATGTGCCTGCAAATCAGAATACAGTTTACTCCGCCAACATGTCAGTTCAGCCTTCACGATCTGTCTAGTATCATATCATTCACTTTAATTATATTTAACAAACTGTTTCTCGGTAAGCAGTAGACAGTATTGGACATGAAACATTACTGTAAGACTGACCTCTACACATTCTTGTGTTCAAGACCATTAATAAGTGCAGCGTTTGTAATAGATGATAAATTAATAAGAAATAATAATACATTTTGTCTTTTTCATCTTATGATACGGAAGTCAACAAAGACATAACTGAAGCAGAATATGTCTTGTTTGACTTAGTCCACAAAGTACTTAAATGAATATGAATGAATGAATGAATTTGGTCATCCAGCAGGTGCAGCTGCACCAACTCCTGAGGGAAATTTTGCATTTGCTCACCATCTCTGTTTAGGAATAAAATGTGCTACATGCTATAAAATGCCACAGTTTCCATAATTTCTTTGGGTTCATCATTAAACCCTGTGAAAACACATTTTTAATCCATTGTTTTAATATAAATATACTGTATATACCCATATATGCCTCTCATTCTACCCTACAGCATGGAGAGCTGTAGGGTAGAATTTCACAGTGCCCTGACATTTCTGTGCAAACTGATAGCAAAGGCAGCCAAAGCTTGAGTCTCTTGGGAAGCCCCCCTTTCCTCCCGGTTTCGTCCTTCTCACTTCATGTTTTTTTTTTCCCTTTCCTTCTTTATCTCCATCATTCAGTGCCTGTATTCCCCTGAGCTTTTTGTGTACATGCTAACCTACTCCCTTTTTTCCCTGTGACTTTGACTTTATCATGACTTCTTTTAAAGGAGTTTTTTTTTTTGTCTTTTCAATTGTAGGCTAGGGCCACACAATTGATGGAAAATGTAAAATGTGTTTATCCATCTCTCAGTGCTTTTCAGTTTCCTGTAGCACTCAGGCCCAAACAAACATTTCCACTGAAGAATTAAAAGAAAAATTCCAAAGTGCTTGCACATATCTTATATTATAATGTACAGCCTCAGAAAAGTCATTAACCTAATAATATAACAGAGGATGGAATGAAATAATGTGTTCCTAAAGGGAGCTTTTCGTATTTGGTTAACGGTTTGTCGAACATCAACTGTTAATGTTATGTTTCTCCTGTGTGTCCTTGTAGATCTGTGAAGTCTTGCTGAATTTGCCAAGTATTTTTGTTAGCTAATTTTTTCTCCTAACCTTACCTTAACCATGTTCAAGGTAGGAAATTATACTTTACACTTGTTGGGTGTAAACTATCTTCAAGAGGTCTCATTAAATTTCATGTCCGAAATCATAATCCTAAATATTTAAAACTGCCTGTCACCCTCAGAGCTTGGCTCTGAACTGAAATCGGTTGCGCACTTACGTTGTCAAGAATATGTGCTTCATAATTACCCTTCAACATTAAATCTACCATTACCACTACGTCATATGTGTACTTCAGAAGACCAAAGCTGATATCATAGGTCTGTATTTTATTTTTGTGTGCATAGAAAAGAAAGCAACATATAAAACATAACCTTATGGCACCTGTGTGTTCTATTTTTTTCCATCAATAATGAGTTTAAGAAGATGATTTATTGATCTCTTGATGTGTTAACCATGTGCAATAATGAGCTTACGGTTCCCAAGAAACGTAGTGCTTGTTGGAAATGGGGCTCTATTCAACCAGGTGGGTTTGGAATTGGACAATTAAACAGACTCATTTAGATGAAAGTGTTGTTTCCATCACCAGTAATGAATTTTTTCTCCAATTATCTGGATCTTTTGATCTTCTTTCTGCTTAGCAAAATAAGTTTGGCCCACTTGTCCATACACAGATTACATTTTAGTTTGCTATTTTTGAAAACACCTTCTGAATGAGAGTACACTGTGTATGTGTGTATACATGTAATTGGAGTGTTATGGATAACGTTTGCGTCATAACTCAATGTGCACATGCCCATTGTTGTTTTCTGTAAGGAGCGTGTGTCAGAATCAACAGCACTACAGTACGTTACGCATTGTATTGTCTTAACATTGTCTGTTCAAACACGTTAAAATCAAAAAAAAATGTTTAATACAGAAACAAGCAAGGTCATTTAGAGTGAGTAAAACTTGTTACATCCATAATGCTAACAGTTAACATTGCGCGGTACATGCTGGCTGACTGCCATTGCTTACTGGGACACTCAAACAGAACACAGAGATCATTATTGTAATCAGTTACAACTAAACAAACCTGCTAAACCCAGAACAGGGGCAGAAAAACAAAACCTTGGTCATTTTTGACGCAGAAAGTGCTCTAGATCGGCACCAGTCCTATCACAATAACAAAGTCATGTTTGTCACAACAACTGTCGACATTGTTGCACCTCTACAAACTGTTAAAACACTTATTATACCCTTAGTCTGTTGCCCTGTTTTTTGTCATTGCTCTCCTGCTGTGCTTCCTCCTTTTTGAAGTTCATGCAGCTTCTTCTTCAACAGCATCATGACTGTAACATGATGACAAGCACGACCCCTCACACTGCCAGTGAAAAACCTCAGCAAAATAAAAGGTGCACAACATCACTAGATAATTACTAGCACAGACGCATTCCCGGGAAGTTTGGGGCTAAAAGAGGAGGTTAAGGCGGAATACCTGGTGGGGTGCCAGCAGTAGTCAGGGGTTATAGAGGAGACTAGGGAGATAGATAATGATTCATCTTTCAGAGAGATTACAACAAAACTGGCAGGTAATTTGTAACATGGTGGTGCCTGTTTGTCCCATTATGGTCTTTTCTTTGTTAGCTGGAGAACAGTGTGTCCACCACTCCACCATCTCACAATGCTTCATAATCAGCCTGTCAGACTGAGGAAGCCTGGCAAATGAGACTGCTGCCCAATTAACTCTTGGCATTGTTCTGTTAGTATAAATACAAAGTTGTTGTTTTTTTCTCCTTTCACATTTGCATATGTTTGTACATAATGCCATTGTTTCAATAAAGTATTAAGCTCACCTGGCCAACCTTTATTTCCATCTAATTACTTGGTGACTCATATTTATTCTCAGTGTCTAAACTCTTAAAGGGTCTTAGAAGATGGTGGCATCTTCAAATGAAAGATTGTATACTGAATGATAAGTGACTGAAAGTATTACAATATGAGAATATCAATGCAGTGTGATTTAAGTCCTTCTGGTCCGAGGATGAAAATGCACGCTCGAAAATCTTTCATTTCTATGCATCTGTTCTCTTTTAGCCAGTAAGGCATCATTGATTTTCCTGAGCCCACTTAACTCAGCTATCTTTTTTGAATTACCATAGGGAGCGGTGTGCATTACACCACAGAGAAGAAAAAATTGCATTCTAGATGAACTTTATTTTCAACAGTGATTTGATCTGAATACATGCGAATAGGACTTTATTTGAAAACATTTATGTGGTTTAGAGTAAAATATTTTGCTCTCTCATGGGCGGTAGGTGGTTCCATGTGCATTCCAAAGAAAATTAACATCTTCACTCTATCTCTTTCAGCTTTTTGTCTTTCTCTCTCGCTTTCTTTACTCTCCTTGTCATGCGTTAGTGTGATGTGGATCTGAAATTATCTAAAATTTTGGAGAGCGGCTTGGCCGAAAGTATAATGTGTAGCTCTCCATGGTATAGTTATATGAGGGTGTATAAAGGATTGGTAAATCAAAGTGTGACAATGGCTCAACTCTTGGCTTCCCTGGTGGCCATTCCAGTCTTTGAGTGCTGCTAATCTATTAAACAGTTTCTATTCTCCTTTGCCCCTTCACAAAGTCCCACATCAACTCCGGCCTGATTATCTGTCCCTCTCTCTGGTTTGGCCGGGACCCACTCTTTTCACTCACTGTCTCTCTCTCACAAACACACTCATACCCTCAGAGTCCAACCAGACAAACCAATCTCTCCCCATCGCCCCATTTCATATCCCCCTCGCTGTCAAGAAATGACAGCTGTTGCCCCTTTGGAAACCTTCATTGCACTTCACACTCTCTATTTTAAATTATTTCCTCTCGGTTTTTCACAAGGCTGGTCCCAGTCTTCCTATCAGAACCCAACACCGCAGAGGTCCACTTTTTTTAATAGATTCCCAGATGTGACTTTCTGAGCAAATAGTGAATGATGAGATAAAGTGTGCCATTTATGGTGTAGCAATGTACAGGATGGGGGTCTCATTTTTTTCAAACTTGTCTCAAAATGTTTTGGTCACTGTTCCTCTGTCTCTTTGGAGCCTGAGGAGATCCCATTTGGACACAATTCCTCCCAATACCTTCTGCCATACATACTGATAGCCAACAGACAAATTCTGTCTTTGTGATGTTTTGATTTTTTTTACCGGGTGCTCGTAACAAAAGTCGTTTCACCTTTCTCAGGACTGTTACAATGTCTGCCCAACTGCACATCATCTACTTGAAAAAAATGATAGGGGCTAGCATGAGTGACTAATATGAGTGACTGTTTACAGAAAATATTTTTTGGTGATATTTAGTTTTGTAGAATGCCAATTTTTTTTCACATTTAAAAAAAAAAATGTAATTTAAATGTTTGAAGCTTTTCAGCAATATAATTTAAATTTGTTTTGTTTCGTTTTGTTTTCTGCCGCTTATCGGGGTCCGGGTTGCGGGGGCAACAGTTTGAGCAGGGAAATCCTGATGTTCCTCTCCCTGGCCACTTCCACCAACTCCTCGGGGGGGACACAGAGACGTTCCCAAGCCAGCCGAGAGATATAATATCTCCAGCGTGTCATTGGTCTGCCCCGGGGTCTCCTCCTGGATGGGCACCCAGGAGGCACATCCAGGAGGCATCCTGACCAGATGCCTGAACCACCTCAACTGGCTCCTCTCAAAGTGGAGAGGCATCGGCTCTACTGCCCCCAGCCACTTCCACCAATCTCTATCTCTAAGGCTGAGCCCAGCCAACCTGCGAAGGACGCTCATTTCGGCCGCTTGTATTCGCAATCTCATCCTTTCGGTCACTACCCAGAGCTCATGACCATAGGTGAGAGCTGGGATGTAGATTGACCTGTAAATTGAAAGCTTTGCCTTCTGGTTCAGCTCTCTCTTCATCACAACAGACCACTTTAGCATCCCCATTACTGCCGACACTGCCCCAATCCATCAGTCAATCTCCCGCTCCATTTTCCCCTCACTCGTGAACAAGACCCCGAGATACTTGGACTCCTCCACTTGGGGTAGCGACTCTCCCCCAACCTGGAGTGGGCAATCCACCCCTTTTCCAGCTGAGAATCATGGCCTCAGATTTAGAGGTGCCGACCCTCATCCCCGCCGTTACACACTTGGCTGTAAACCGTTCCAATGCGAGCTGGAGGTCGCTGTTCAATGAGGCCAACAGGACCACGTCATCTGCAAATAGCTGAGACGGAATCCAGAGGCCACCGAACTTGACTCCCTCCGCCGCTTGGCTGTGCCTAGAAATTCAGTCCATAAAAATTATGAACCGATGATAAAGGGCAGCCTTGGCTTAGACCAACCCTGACTGGGAACGGGTCTGACTTACTGCCGGCAATGCGAACCAAGCTCTGGCTCTGACAATACAGAGATCGAATGGCCCGTAACAAAAAGCCATCTACCCCATACTCCCGGAGCACCGGGACACGGTCATAAGCCTTCTCCAGATCCACAAAACACATGTGGACTGGTTGGGCAAACTCCCATGCTCCCTCTGGTACCCCCGCAAGGGTATAGAGCTGGTCCAGTGTTCCACGGCCAGGAAGAAAACCACATTGCACCTCTTGGATCCGAGGTTCAACTAACAGCTGGACTCTCCTCTCCAGCACCCTGGAGTAGACCATCCCAGGGAGGCTGAGGAGTGTAATCCCCCGGTAGATGGAACACAGCCTCTGGTCCCCCTTGGGAACCACCACACCTGTTTGCCCCTCCAAAGGCACAGTCCCCGATGTCCACACAATGTTGCAGAGGCGGTTCAACCAGGACAGCCTTGCACCATCCAGAGCCTTGAGGACCTCGGGCCGAATCTCATCTACCCCCAGGGCGCTACCGCTGCAGAGTTCTTTGACAAGCCCAGCGACCTCAACCCCAGTGATGAGAGAGCCCACCCCAAAGTCCTCTGGCTCTGCCTCCTCCTCAGAACGCGTGTTGGTGGGATTGAGGAGATCATCAAAGTATTCCTTCCACCGCCGAACTATACACTCATTTGAGGTTAGCAACTCCCCTCCCCCACTGAAGACCGTGTGGACGGAGTTCCGCTTTCACCTCCTGAGCCGCCGAACAGTTTGCCAGAATTTCTTCAGCGCCAACTGGAACTCTTGTTCCATGGCTTCACCAAACTCCTCCCACACCCGGGTTTTTGCCTCAGTGACCACCCGAGCCACAGAGTGCTTGGCCTGCCGGTAGCTGTCTGCTGCCTCAGGAGTCCCACAAGCCAGCCATGCCTTGTAAGTCTCCTTCCTCAGCTTGACGACCCCGTTCACCTCTGGCACCGATCAGCGGGTTCTGGGGTTACCGCCATGGCTAGCACCAGCAATAGCACCGCGGAACATGGCCCACTCAGATTCCATGTTCCCCACTACCTCCGGGATGTGGTTGAAGCTTTGCAGGAGGTGGGAGTTGAAGACCATTTTCACAGGGTCTTCAGCCAGATGTTCCCAGCAGACCCCCACTATTCGCTTGGGACTGCCTGGTCTGTCCGGCTTCCTCCCCCGCCACCTGATCCAACTCACCACCAGGTGGTGACAAATTGACAGCTTTGCTCCTCTCTTTACGCGAGCGTCCAGCACATACGGTCACAGATCAGATGATACGACTACAAAGTCAATCATTGACTGTCGACCTAAGGTTTCCTGGTGCCAAGTGCACTTATGGACACTATTATGGCTGAACATGGTGTTAGTTATGGACAAACTGTTACTAGCACAGAAATCCAATATCTGAACACCACTCGGGTTCAGATCAGGCAGTCCGTTTCTCCCAATCACACCCCTCCAGGTCTTGCTTTCATCTTGCCCACATTAGCGTTGAAATCTCCTAGTAAGACGATGGAGTCCCCAGTAGGGGCACTCTCCAGCACCTTTTCCAAGGACTCCAAAAAGGACGGGTATTCTGAAATGCTATTTGGCGCAAACCACAGTCAGGACCCGTTCCCCAATTCAAAGGCACAGGGAAGCAACCCTTTCGTCCACCTATGGCTGAGAACTGGGGAGCTATTAATAAGGCCCCACCTGCTCTCTGCCTCTCACCTGGGACAACTCCAGCATAGAAAAGAGTCCAACCCCTCTCAAGAAGACTGGTTCTAGAACCCGAACTGTGCGTTGAAGTTAGGCTGACTATATCTAGCCGGTATCTCTCAACCACTCGCACAAGCTCAGGTTCCATGTTCCAATAGCCAGCTTCAGCAACCAGGGATCGTCTCGCCAAGGCCAGTGCCATTGACTGCCACCCGATCCACATATCACTGGACCTCTATGGCTCCTCCTGTTGGTGGTGGGCCCATGTGAGGACAGACCCATGTCTCCTTTTTGGGCTGAATTTAAAAATTC
>KV751367.1:6105909-6134394 GCA_001698575.1 Mola mola | reverse complement strand
GTCGCTAAGCATCTCCTCCGACTGCTTCTGCTCTGTGTTCCTGTCTCATCTCCTGTCAGAGTCCTGCCTTTTTTACCTTGGATCTGGACTTTTGCACCAAGGAGAAACAGTCCAGCTGAAGGCACAACAACTCTTTGATTGAGTATTGATCTGAGATTGTCAGACAAGCGGAGATGACAAAGATCACACATAGGAACAAGGCAGCGGCCTGCTGTGCATTTTCTGCTGTGATCAACTCCGCAGGGCAAAGTTATGTATCCATCAGTCAAGAATTACATGGTCTTGTCATCACTCGATGAGATGTGATCGTGTTGTCACCAATTTTGTCAAAATGCATGTGGTATTGTAGCAACAGTAATGGAATTGTCAAATCCTTAATACTTTATGACACGGTGTGCATCATATTTAAGCAAAGGAATTTGTTTTTCTTATGACATTTTACCACCGACTAATGAAAACATGGACAGAATCAATATGGAATGAGACAATGTGAAAGACAAGAGTTTGAGAGAGCAGTGACTAGCTGTTATGGGGAGATAGCTGCACTGATAAGAGGTCAGTCATGGGTGTAGCAATGTGAAGTGATGGTAAGATGGATTTGGGTGTGTTTCTTCATTTATTCTTATTTTCTCTGTGACAGCTTGAAAAATGGTTTGGTAATGAAAATAAAACATATAGCGCTTAATAAAAAAAAGATAGAATGCTGTCAAAGTTGTATTTCCCTGAACCTTAATTAAAATTGCTTTTTCTGCATTCGTTTATCATGAAATGTTCTGATATGTTTTGTCCCATGAGGAATCTGTGCAGTGTTTATGTTCCAGACACACAACAGAGAACCTTGTAATTGCATGCATGAATGCTTTTATGGTTCATAGAACTGGAGGTAGTTTTAGCATCTGAATCGGTTTCTTGGAAAACGTATGCAGTAATTGGGTGAAACAGCAACTACTGAACCTTGTTGTTTATGATTATTGACAGGTAAAGATCATAGAAAGCATTTTCTTGCTTCTGTTGTTGTGTCTCTTCTTTATTAATGAATGTTAAGAGACATATACATCATGTTATCTTATCTATTTAGACATTTAAATTGAAAAGCTGTACTCCCTCTGTGCTCTCATAAAAAGGTTGCATATGCATTTTGATGAGAATTTGACCAAAATGTTGAATATTCTTGCTATGGTTGCTATTGAAACATTTGCTAAGGAGGATGTCATCATTATGCATGTGACAGAAACGGATATTAGGCTCAGTTGATCTGGCTGTTTAATGGGTGTCTGGTCAACCCCTTTTGGTCCAGACTAAAGTGTCAACTTTAGATGGACTTCCTTGAAATGTTGTATAGACATTCATTGTTGCAAAGGATGAATCCTAAGAGATATTAGTGATCCCCGGACTTTTACCAATCCTTTAATTGAAGAATTGCCACAAAATTATGTTGACATTCCTCATTCCAACTTGTTTTTCCAACTGATAATCTTTTCTCTAGTGCCATTATAACCTTGACATTTTTGTTTTTAACATAAATATATTAATTACTACTGTGTAGATTGCCATGAAATTTTGCATTGTTTCCATAAGAATTTATTGTATTTCAACTTTTTCACAGCTTGCCAAATACTGACATTTTGTTATGCACCCCTTATGTCTTATCCAAATGCACAAGGTACCCTTTTGCATTGCTGGCGGATTCAGTAAGATTTCCCTTTGGCATCAGAGGCCAAGGCTGAAACCTTGCGATTCCCTTGCTGATGAACAAAGTCTATATTTCCTGATTAGGTTTAGGAAATGACTGGTGATGCTTGGTTTCAAACAGGACACAATTCCGGTGTCCTCGGTGAAAGTCGTGAACCTCTAATTAACCCTTTTCTCTTTGGAATATATATCATGCAATGTCATGTTTTCGAGTCAAAATTATACAAATGGCTTTACTGTACATTGCTTCTACATGAAATCCTTGTGTGTCTGCCTGACACCAAAGGGTACTCTGCATCTGGATGTGCCACAAGGGACCATGACAAAACCTTAATAACTGACAAGGTTATCCAGGTTCTGTCATGGCCCCATAACTGTGCTATAATTGACAATTGTGGAAATTTGTTCAACACTTTTATTTGTGGTTGATACTGGCAAAACTAATCACATTCCACCTTAACTACACATTATGTTGCTAATTTGTCAAAAAAATAGCATGCTAACATGCTAAACTGCAAATTCAATGTTGTGCATATCTTAGCATCATATACATTGTTTAAGAATTATCATATATGATAACATTAATATTAAACTATACTGAACACAGTTTTTATTATTAACATAAAATAATTTATCCATCAACGAACATGTCAGTACCTCCCTGACCTTTTTGGGTTTTTTTCTAGTGAGCACACCATAATAGTGTCCTTAAAGATGTGTCTATCTGCTGAGCTTTCTACTCTTAACTTTTCTACTCATGGCTTTGTGACAGAAACTGAATATTGCAAAGAAAAAAAGTCAGTAACTTCAGACTTGACATCCATCGTAGTGCATAATTATTCATACTGCTGACACAGAAATGACTTCAAGAGACCTCAAGCAAAATTTGCTAGAGGAAAGTTGAAGAGGAGCCACTTTCTTAGGTAGTTATAGACACACACAAACACACATCTGTCTGATAGTTGAAGGGACAACATGTTGAAAAGCTGTCAATGTGAAAATCACGACTTAGAAAACTGTTACAGAGTAGATGCACATAAAGTTTAGCAGAGCTTTAAGAATTTCCAAAAGTACTCTTTGACATGTTAACTAACTGCCTCTTTATTGTGACTTGTTTATTTTTTGGATAATTTAGTTTGTGTTTACCTGTGTTATACACACACATTAATAGTCCAAATTCACTGATAATGAGTTTTAAGGTCTGAATGCCATTAATTCAGCGGTTTTAGTTTTCCTTAATTTTTGTCTATGTACCTCAGAGATATTTGAAACACAAGTTACTTGATCAAACAAGCAAATCCGAGTCAGCTGTAAATGTGACTGCTATGGATAGAAGATTTAGGATATACCCACCACGTGTAATGCATGTATTCATGGTGTGCCGGTCTAGCAGGCAGTGAAGTCCTTGTGGCTGCGGACAATATTACATCAGGCCACAGGTTACAAACTGAATGGCATTGTTGACTCATATGATTCAGATGAATGCAACTTGTGTACCCCAGAGACGCACATTACACTGAGTTGCCTCATTCACCTGTAATGAAATTACAGGAGTGATGGCTTTTCAGATAGGCCTATTCTCTCATGTAGTACAGCAGCGAGTTTTGAATAATCTACCATACTCCATCTATATTTTTTTTTGTCCTGCATGGGGATCATGAAGAGGCCACAAGAAAGTCAGCCACAGCCAAATACCTACGTAGAGTAAGGCAGGTCCTGAGAAGTCAGCTGAATGGTCAGAACAAGATCCGAGCCATCAACACCTATCCCCTGCCCATCATCAGATACCCTGCCTGTATAATAACCTGGCCAAAGGAGGAGATAGAAGACACAGATATCAAGACAAGGAAGCTCCTCACCATGCATAGAGGGTTTCACCCCAAGTCCAGCACCCTGAGGCTGTACACTAAGCAGAAAGTTGGAGGCCAAGGATTATTGTGTGTCAGAGCCACTATTCAATATGAAACAACAAAGGTCCAGGAATACATCAGGAAGATGGCCCCCAACTGCTAAGTGAATGCCTCAGGCAGCAGAAACTTAGTGAGGAGAAGTAAGAAGAAGACCATCATGGAGTGACAAATCCCTGCACGGGATGTACCACCGACAGATAGAGGAAGTGGCTGATATTGAAAAAAAATACCAGTGGCTGGAGAAGGCTGGTCTCAGCGACAGCACAGTGTCACTGATCATGGCAGCACAAGAACAGGCCTTGAACACAAGATCGATAGAGGCTGGGGTCTACCACACCAGACAGAACCCAAGGTGCAGACTGTGCAAAGATGCCCCTGAGACAGTGCAGCACATAACAGCAGGGTGCAAGATGCAGGCAGGTAAGGCAAACTTGCAGCGTCACAACCAAGTGGCCGCTATAGTATACATAAACATCTCTGCCGAGTATGGGCTGGAGGGTTGCAGAATCAAAGTGGACAACACCTCCAAAGGTGATTGAGAATGACCGAGCTAAGATCCTGCGGGACTTCCAGATCCAGACACTCAGGACACTCGGGGTCCCGGGCCTCTGGTAGAGGACTCAAGCTTGAAGGAGACACAAGACTGCCCACAGAGGGCGAGTGGGGAATTGTTTTTTCGTATGAATATATATGTATGTATAAACATAAATTCATTTTTTGACATTGATGTAAACAATGGGAAATATCTGAAGGATCATGAGGAGGTATATGCTGTATTTTTTGATGGACCATAACATTCGGTTCGCCAAAGCTATTATATTTTTGAGTGACATTTTATATAGGGAATCCTGCTCATCTTAATAGGATTTCTGTCCTCTAACGGAGTGTTGAGTTTTGAGAAGTAATATCAACATTTATCAGGATTATTACAAGTCATATTTATAGATATACAACTTTTCTGAAATGCTTTCAGTAAACAATGCACAATCCATACTATCAGCTCAAAATAACATCAGCATCTCGGAGTGTTTAGTAGGAAGCCACTGGACATAAAAAGTCCAGTTGCTTCCTACTAAACACTCCAAGATTAAGATGACCTGGATGACTGAGAACCTTCACGGACGCAATAATATCAGCACTTTTTTTTTTCTTTTCCAAATTGCATGAAATCAAATGAAACAAGTCAGTTTCACCATTTCACATGTGTGACTGTAATGTGACAGACCCACACGTTAATGTCTTGTTTGTGTCTTCGATACCAAGAGAGCCCAGATCAATTTGCGTACTGAACACTGTGTTAAGCATGCACTTTGATTTGCCAGCAGTCGCATCAGGAGTGAAAGGGGAATTGCAAGAGCGGAACATGGGTCTTCCCATTCCACATACAATAATAGGTTATTGTGGGGTGTTTTTTCTTTCATGGGTTGTGTTGTATCGGAAGGTCAAGTTGGGATGGACCCAACTTGACAGACAGACAGACACTTCTCTGCTTTCTTGGAAATCCCCTCCTGGGGAGATTTTCCTGGGACAACTGAAGTCTCTTGGCAACTTGGAAGTCCATCAAATTAGTGTCTGCTCTAGAGTCTACTAATGCTTGAAGGACTAGGGAATCAGAACTCGATTGGAGCATTACTTTAGTTAGAGGACTCTTATACCTTCCAGGTAATTTGGTTTGATTCACCAAAGACGACGAGGCAGCGTTAGGTGTCAGAGACCTAATGTCCCAAATGTGCGCAGTAAATGCACCTTCCTTCCTTCATTCTCCACTGTCGTTTCAGTGGAAAGAGGCGGGTCTGGCCTTTTTGCATCGGTTCTGGAAGTTAGTTGGATTGTTCAGGTCTGTCAAATAATTTGTTAGAAGGAGCAGGAGAAAAAACTTGCAGCTGGGGAGCTGGAGGATAAACTCGCTGCTGGGAAACAGGAGCAAACGAGAGCAAACCGGAAGTGATCCTGCTCAAGCCTAGGCTTCTGACGTTTACTGAGTCTCTTATCTATCTTAGAGGCCAAATTAATCAATGCCTCAAGATCTGCTGGTATATCAAGTGGAGCTAAATGGTCCTTGAGAGTCTCTCAAGCCGTTCAGGAATGCGTCTATTAGCGCAGGTTGATTCCAACCGCTATCAGCGGCTATGGTGTGGAATTCAACAGCGTAATCAATTACTGATCGTTTGCCTTGCCTCAAAGCTGCTTCTCTGCCTGGAGATGTCGACTGGAATATTAACGTGAATATTTTCAGAAATTCTGGCAAAGAATAACACACGGCTGATCGGCGGCTCCACTCGGCCGTGGCCCAAGATCTGGCTCGACCAAATAAGAAATGATGAATTCAATCTTGGCTCGGTTTGAGGTAAAAGCGGACGCATTCAACTCAAAATGTAGTTCACACTGGGAAATAAAGGGACGACAATCCCCAGAATATTCAGGGCTAGAAAGGTGGA
Organism: Mola mola; assembly: GCA_001698575.1. NCBI lineage: Eukaryota > Metazoa > Chordata > Actinopteri > Tetraodontiformes > Molidae > Mola > Mola mola. Next base: position 6,128,354 of record KV751367.1, on the reverse strand, counting down.
GAGCGTGCGAACTCATGGTAGAAACAGAAGACTCAGCTGCAGCTTCTGAACCCTTAGGAGCTATTGGAAAAGCAGACGGTTGCTCTAAGATCTGCAGTCGATCAATGATTAAGTTCAGTTGCGCCAATAAGGTCGCACACGTCGATTCTTTGCTCCTCGCAGCTTCAAAAACTTCCTGACAGACTAAGCCAAGTTGCTCTTCTTGTCTATGGAGGCATGCGCCTTGCGTCTTCAGGGCTTAGCGAACTGGGGCTGATTTTCCTGGATCCATTTCTGGCCAGATTGTACTATCAGGTACGGCATCTGGGGGATCCAATAATGCAAAGACACACAGGGAGCTGAATCAAGGTCGTTTTACTTAAATGAGGTCTAAACCAGGAAATCAAACTAAACAGCAAATGTACAGTTAAGGAATAGGCAAACTCAATAGTCGGGATACGGAACAATGATCAAAACACGAGGAACTCACAAAGAAGATACGCTGGACTGCTCACTCGGAAGACAAGACAATCTGGCACAGGAGGAAGGGAACACAGGGGTTAAATACACAAGGGAGAGGTGGACAATTAGACGCAGGTGAGACACATTAGGGAGGAGAAGTAATCACACACCTGAGGGACAAGACCTGACAGGACATGGGGAATAAGACACAACAGAATTTCAAAATAAGACGGGAAACACTGAATGACCCTAACAGACAGACACTTGACACTAGTGGACCCTGACAAAACTGATAAAAAAGAGTGACAATGACAGTGACCATTTATTCATGTTAATACAACACAAAAAATATATTACTTCTTTTGGTAATCAGAGCATAGGGCACAAAAACACATGGCTCTCCAACCTGCTACACACACAAAAAAACAATGTTTTACAACTAAAATATGAACAACCCGCATCTGGTGTGAGTTTCAGGATTTATAAATACGCTGAATATGATGATGTCATTAATGATGCCCACTTTGTTCTTCTGCCATGTATGGTAGCGACAGTGCTGCAAGTGAAATACTGTACTTGGAGATTTTTTTGGCCATTGTTAATTACAGAAAATATTCATTTAACATAAACCTAATCTTGCAGGTACTGAAAAATGACAGATTCCGCATCTATTTCCAACTCCTACTGTCCTCTCATAACAGAGGTATCTGTTGTTCCCCAACCTGTCCCAGTGGAAACAATGGTCTGCGTCTAACTGCGTACAAATCGGAATGCTTAATTAATCTAAGGAAAATGAAAACAATGTTCTGTGACTTTTGTGCCTTCTCATATCAATACTTGCTTTGGCATGCTGTTTAAAGTGTGAAAAATGTTGACATCACACAGCCACAAGCTATTTAGTTTTTCTTTTAATGATGATGGGATTATGTGGTGCGGTTACTGAAGTTTTATTGAAACCAGTGCACCCTGGATTATTACTGAGTTACTTATTCAAATGTGTAATATTCACAGCTGAGTCAATAGGTTTGATGCAGTCTGAAATTATCACATTGCATTAACCCTAACCACTCACTTCCTTTTTTTTTCCAATCTCCATCTACTGTTTCCCTCACACTGTCTTGAAACGGTTATCCATTCTGCATTCTGTCTTTTTTTTTGTGATGACTGATCAGGTTCCTCATTACGTGTCACCATTTCTTTGTTCTGTCTTAATTTCATACATTTTTCTGTTTAAACTACTACGTCCCCCTGCTGTCCTCAGGGTCATAAGAGAAGGTTGTTGAGTTGGTCATTATACTCCATAGACTGTCTGCCTGCCTCAAGCACTGACATATGGCTCAGCAATGGGACTTGGTAGCAATCATTATTCCAGCAGGAGCAGGAGGGCACATGGAGAGATATGCAAATACAAGAGAGAATGAAGTTAACTATGAGGGGGGAATCTCTTATTTAAGTCCCAAAAAAATGTTGTGCAATATATGCACGCACACACATACGTATGCAGTTGATGCCTTAAACAAGAAATTGGACCAAACCCAGAAGATGATAGAGACAGACCTCAATAGCTCTGAATGTTGTACTCTTTCTATGACTAGATCTGATTTCAAATGGCTCACTTAATGCACAGGCTGCTGTGAGTCGTCCAGAGATCAGTAGGTTCCTTGCTTGATTTCAGACCCTGCAGTTTACATGTTGAAGTGTCCTTCAGCAAGACACTGAACCCCATATTTCTCCTGATGCTGTGCCATCAGTGTATGAGTATGTGTGAATAGTTAATGCTCCTGATGAGCAGTGTCCAGTGGGACAGTTGTCAAATGGAAACTGCTTAAGCATTTAAAGTGGTTAAGATGGTGATGTAGAAGAATTACTTGCAGTCTGTATTATTGATGTAGTACTTGGTGGCTTGAGTGTCACTCAGTATGATTTAAATTCCAGATGCAGTTGTTGAAGGCTGTTTAACATCTTTGCTTTTGCTGAATTAACTACACACTTTATAGATCATGGTCTTGGTTGGACTTGTCCTAACTGCGAAATGCTGCCAGAGAGCAATTGTGTTTTAATGGCTGGATGAGTGTTACAAGGTGCGACAACATGTACTCGTTGTCTACTTGTAAAATGGCAAATTGGGTTTGGAGTGCAAGAGTCATTGAAACTTGTTAAAAAATAATTGAACGTAACTAAACTAGTAGACACTGAACATGCAGCTGGCAATAGAGCTAACTATAGATATTCCTATCGGCAAGACAAGGATTACCCTATGCAATGCGTTGTGAAGTGCTGAAAAAATCACAAATTTCGACTCTGCCATTAGTACCGCAGGCTATAGACTTTAGTTAACAGGGCCAAGAGGTGAGCACCAGCATATATCCCTCCAATCAAATTAGCCCTGTTTAGTCTGCATCTTCCATTTATCCAATGTGATATCTGTAACATTCACACTAACTGACTGTGAATTGAGCACAGTATGTTGTGAAGTGTGTACACCAAAACATCACACTGACAGAGTTAAACATAGACTTATGGAAATCTTGTCATCCCAGCTGAAAGAACAAGCAGTCTTCACTTATTGGAGAGCCAACAGTGAAATGAAAGCGTTACCTCAAAAAGGCAGTTCAAAGCAACATAACGGTGTAGCAATATACTTTTTTATTTTTTATATCTTCAGCTGCTCCTTTTCAGTTTGTCTCAGTACCTCTCTGGCTTTACTCTTTGCCTGCTTGTGCTTCATTCCTGTAAGCACGAGCAGACAGAGCACTCCCACTGTGATCACAGGCTTGAGAAGCACCAGTTGGTGTCCATGTTTCTTCTAACCCCTCCGTTTTTTTTGCAGCATGGAGAAAATGGCCAAAAAATGTTCCTTAAAGAATGCAGGGTGTTTTCTGAAGATTTCCAATTTGCCATCACTTTTATACCCTTAGGTTAGATAACAGCAGGACAATATAAACATTCCTCATGACAGTGGTGCAATAAATCCCAAAGTTCATGATGTCTACTTAACTGATTTCTTGAAAAACTGTTAGCTGACCCTCACCTGCTACTCATTCTATATTCAGACTTGTTGTTGTTTGCATCAGTAAACATTAGTTAAAACATGTTAATGGTCATTGTTAACTGTACTGAGACAATGGAGATGCAAATGAGAACAGAGACTATTTTGCTCTACAACTGCACAGAGCCGCCCTCCGATACTGTCATCATAGTTTTCAAAACATTGCAGTAAGAGCTCCAAGTATTTCATGTTTACCTCTGTTTGAGATTAAGATTCATCAATAGTCATAAATAAAGTAAGTTGCAGCCAAATAAGAAGGATCGATGAAAAACCAAATTATTTACTGCAGAGCCTTGATCACATACAACTTGATGGGTAAAACTGAAAAATCTGCACACCAATTAGAAAGTGTTTAGCCCATGTTGACATCTCCGCAGTGAACCCATTTGATTACATGTATATTATAAGCACTGGTATCCTATACACAATCCTATACCTGGAATATCGATCCCAGGTGTTATTATTCAGTCAAGTGCGTCTTTCTTTCCTAATCCCTTCTCTACATCTATTTTTTCTCTTCTAATAACGAAGAGCAATACAATTTAATAATTCAGCATTGATTGTCATTGTTTAGGCAGGACTTGTTTTGTTTTTCAGGTTTTTCAATTCATTAGCTTGTGTGTTATTTACAGTATATTGTTATTAGCAAGTGCGCCATTGTTATGCTGTGATGAAAGGCCTCTGTCTTCCCTGTCAATCACAGTATCTAAACTGTGCATGCATATTCTTATCTGTTTATCATATAGCCTCAGAATTGTCATGAATATTTTATGCAACCCTTCAGTTGACTTTATACACTCTAGTTTACATGTTTTGACAGAATTCTAGTTGATGCATTTCTCTTTGTTGATAATCTTTCAGTGGATTCAAGGATCACCCACAACATTAAAACAGTGTGAAGTGAATAATCACATAAGAATATTCATCTCATTACTTTGGGTCCTTGCTTCCAATCCCTGCTGGTTGGGCTCCTCAGAATGGCTTCTCTGTGTCTATAATTTAGACCATCCAAGTGACTAGGGCGTGGACCACGTTGGTTTCTTACACTGTAAAGTGGTTGAGATTCCAGTACTGGTGTGAAAAGAGAAGCCTGGACCCTTTGTCAAGTGCAATTGAGTGAATGTTCTCATTTCTACAATGTCTATTTGACAGGAGGCTGGTACTTTCTATGACTAAGGTGTATAAAGTGTCCATTTCCTTCTGTTGTGAGACCCCTCTTCAGCCACCCCGAATTGAAGCACTTTCTCCACGTGACTTAGAGATAGCTGCCGGTGGCGCATGTCTTCTCATTGCAGTTGGAGCCATCTCTTATGCTCAAGGCCTTGGCGTTCACCTCCTAGAAACGTCTAGACCATTCCTCTCTCAAGACAACAACTGTGCTTGCTCTTACTTCAGCCAAGAGCGTGGATTTGCTAACTTTCCTGTCAGTTAACTACTGTTGTGCAGTTCTCCAGCTAAATCCATCCTTTGTTGCTAAGAACATAAGGAGTTCTTGCAGGTGGAGTGACAGCAAATTTATTTGCCAGATGTTTAAAAATTGATGTTTGAAGTGAGACGTTTCACCAAACATACAAAAGCAAACAGAACAATGACACTGCAATGAAAGTGCAGATTCAGTATATTCCTGTACAACTTCCATAGCTATCACCCTGAGACCTAAGACATGACTGCATGTATTTGCAACGCAACAGTAAACATATTTTAGACATGAGTGGAATTGAAAAACTGTACAAATAATGAAAATCATTCTGCTTCTGCACCTGTTCTCTTGAATCATTTTTTCATCATCAGTATCCTTGTGATAACACTTCTTTTTTGTATAGGCAAACATGGTTTAGTCCTCCTTTATTTGTGTCCAGAGGCATTTCTGATAATAGAAATATTTCTTTAAAAGATATCAAACCAAATTTAAAATAAAAGAAAGCTATTAAATCAGTGGTGTACGGTGTCTACGCTTACCTGTATCACTTGTGTGCATAAACAAGGAGCATTTCAATCAAACTGATGTTCCCTTCTCAGATGAAATGAAAGTGTTCCAGAAAGTTGTGATGTTTAGAAAGAGGATAAACACAGTCACTGAAAAAAGTTAATTATTTTATTTTAATATTATAAGACTTGGAGAGTTAAAACTGTCCAATACAAAAAAGCCTGTTGCAGCAGCTCCCGGTGACCCGTTCACTAGTGTGATTTTCCTTGTGATTTTTGATGTGTATTTTATGTTGTTTTTCTTCTTGCGTTTTGCACTACACGGTGTACCTGGAAAACAACAAACTCCAGGTCCTGTTTCAACGTTTTCTCAACGTTTTTTCCGGCACCCATGTTGACACTCACAACACGGGGCCAGAGCCACAATACCGGCCGCATTGTTTACACGCGGGATCAGCTGATCACCCTGAGGCATTTGGCTCTCACTGCCAGACAGAAGCCGTCCATCCCCGGGGTGATTAGGAGGCGACGCCGTGGCTGCAGAGCAGGGGCTAAATTCAGGATGAAGAAGAGGAGGTTTAAACCCTGTATCCCTGCAGTCATCGATGGAAATGTGAGATTTGCCAGCGATCTGTTATATGTCCACTGATCCTGTACCAGAACAATATTGCTGCTGTGACAAATTAACTTCCCTACGGGGATTAATAAAGCTACCTCTATCTATCTATCTATCTATCTATCTATCTAAAGAAGCAAATGTTTTAGGAAATAATACAATACATGTAGCAGAAATGTGCTTTTATTTCTTTCTCAACCCCCTAGATTTATAATGTAACTCCTTTTTGGTCTCATTAGGCATATTAGCCATCAGGTTAAAATAATTTTATACCTCACCAAAGAGGTTACGTGTTCGTGCCCGTCAGATTGTTGGTTGTTCGTCATGTATCCCAGTAAAACTGGATAAGAAGATTGTCTCGCTGTGATCTCATTCAAACCTGAGACTGAAATGGGTCAGCTCTCACTCTTTTTCAGTCACTTTAAAATGATGAAATATATAGAATGTAAATTTCAATTTTGCATATCTTTAGTAAATGTTGAATAATAATTGGAAAAAAAAAATCATTAACAATCATCCTAATAGAAAGCAAGACATAAACTGTGTGTGTGTAGTTGTGCCCCTGACCTACATGCAGTAGATTTAAACACATGGCAGCACATTTACCATTTCCTCTTTGTAGTCTATGTTCTCTTGCTTTAGCTTAGCTTTTCACAACAGATCTGCCGGCCCGCCCTGATTTCCCTTGGTGTCAGAGAAGGATATAGGTAGTTAGCTGTAGCACCGTGTCCTACAGCCTGCTCGATGAAATAAATCCACAATGCGGGTATATGTGCACTTTCTTTAGCTACATCAGCCTTTTGTGTAGACTGGTGATGTTTCACCTCATAACCCTGCTCTCTGTTTCTTCTCGCTATTGGCTCTGTTTGTTGGACTGAGCACCACACTCATGTGTAACTCATTACACAGTAACTTGATATGTACATTCTCTCTGGCCCCTTTGCTTTTATTTGATAAATTTTACGCTCAACCAGTCTGAGCTAGAATGAGTAGCACAAGCAGATTTGCCCATATGATAGCGAGGTGATGGCAGTCATGTGTGTTCTTATCCATCCCGCCATAAACCATCCAATGCAATTAAAATTTATTAGGCCCTGGCTCCTGCCGGGCGATGAAGCTTATAAAAGTGGGCAATGAAGCTTAAGCGAGGCCACCCACATGATATTAAATCGCTATGAATCAAGACACTCAAGAAACATTTTGCCATTGGAATTAGTATGTAGTAGTATGTAGTATGTAGTATGTAGTATTTGGACACTGACACAGTTTGTATCATTTCACCTCGCTACACAACCGCAATGGATCGGAGTTAAAACATTGAAGTAGTGATCAAAGTGCGGATTTCCGACTGTAATTTAAGAGTTTTCACAAAAATATAACCATTTTATGCAGAGTACCTCCATTATCAGACACTCAACATAATTTGTACAAACTAACATAATTGCAAATATAGTTTTGACTACTCGGATGAAAATCATTTGCAGTCAATGACTGTCTGAATTCTGGAGCCCATGGACATCAACAAATCCTATATTTCCTCCCTGAAGATGCTTTACCAGGCCCTCAATGCAGCTGCTTGTTTGTTGGTCTTTTTACCTTAAGTTTTGTTTTCAGTTACCAAAAAGCTGCTGTATTGGGTTGAGATCAGGTGACTGACGTGGCCATTGAATAATATTCATTTTTTTTACCTTCAACAACTCTCCTTTTGAGTTCACAGTATGTTTAGGGTCATTATTCATCTGCATTTTGTGAGCAGAATATATAGCCCTATACACTTTAGAATTCATCTTGCTACTTCTGTCAGCAGTCACATCATTAATTAAAAACCAATGAGCCCATTCCATTGGCAGTCATACATGCCCATGCCATAACACTGCCTCCACCATGTTTGACACACAATGTGGTGCTTTGGATCATCAGCTGTTCCTTTACTTCTCCAGACTTTTCTCTTCCCAACTTTCTGTTGCAAGTTCATTTAGGTTTCATCTGTCCAAAGATAGATAAAGATTCTGATTCCAGAACTTGGGAAGCTTTTCTAGATGTTTTCTGGCTAAGTCTTAACTGATCTTCCTGTTCTTGAATGTTACCAGTGGTTTGCACCTTGTTGTAAATCTTCTGTATTTACATTCATGAAGATGTCTCCTTATTGTAGACTTTGACAATGATACACCTACCTTCTCCAGAGTATTCTTGACTTGGTCCCTGTTCAGAAGGGTTTTTTTCTTCACCAAGGAAAAGATTCTGTCATCATCCATTTAAGCATTCTTTCTTTGTCAGAATGTATAAACTGTTGATTTGGCCATTCCTGGAGTTTTTGCTATTTTTCTAGTAGATTTATTTTGTTTTTTCAGCCTAATAGTGGCCTCCTTCCTGATATCCTTAATTTCATATTCATAGCTTCAGTCCAACAGCTGCCAAATGCCTATTCAGCACCTGAAATGAACTCCATACCTTCTATCTACTTTATTTTTCTTGAAGTAATGAGGGAACAGACCACACCATTCCATGAAACTGTCAGGCAGTCAACTGTCCAAATACTTTTGAGCCCCTTTATAAAATGGATGTAATTTCAAAACGTCAAATGCCATGTTTTTGTGAGACATCTTAAATCTAAGCTGAAACCCTGCACGTTAATCACATCTTGATCGTCTTATTCAAAATCCACTGTGGTTGTTTATAGAGGCAAAATGATCAAAACTGTGCCATTGTCCTAATTGCAGTTTATTGAGAGCATCTGCATTCAAGATAACCAATTTAGTCAGCTTTCTTAACACAATGTCTGTGTACAACGTTTTGTGTGAGAGTGTGTGTGAGGCTGATAGAGTCATCTTTCAGTGTAGCTTTTCAAGGTGTGAAGTGGAATAGAGTTTAGGTAATGAAGGAGATAGGACTGTGTAATTATTCTGCCAAGGACGGATTACTGGTTTACTTAACCATTAATGGTTCACCTTTAAGTGCAAATGCAAAGGGGATGAAACCCACACCTCTCTGGCCCTCAATACCTTCAACTGGACTAAAGCCATTCGCATGTAAGCCATCGTCATTGACTCTAGACTTTACATATTTTCCAGTAGTCCTTTTGTGTTTTATTTGAATAGTTAGGCTAATGTTGTGTACCATTAATTAGAAGAAGCATGAAAACATATACAGTACGTGTTTATGAGCCATGATATGCAGAGCTGTTATTTTATGCCTCAGAGAATTTTTTTGCGGATAAAAAAGAATCACAGAGGGTTTCTTGAAAACTTGATGTAAGGTGAACAAAGCAGGATTTATTAAAGAACTGTTTTGCCTGCTCATAGTGTTAACATGAACTGAAAGCATCATTATCAACATTTATTTAACTTGTCATTGTGGACCTACAGTCTATTATTATGACCAAAATCTACCAATGGCTCTTTCCCAGAATTTAATCAAAATCGCTTCATATTTTACAAACAGTCACACACACACATACAATGATAATTTGACTACAAAACTGAAAACACTACACAGACTTGAAAAAAATTACAAGCTTTTTTATATATTGTGTATCTGTGATCTGTGTATTTTCTTCCCTTATCTGTTTGTGTGTGACCACATGTGTAATTGTATGCATGCAAACATAATGGTCCATTTGCATGAGTTGATTGAGTGGTGTGTCCTGCTGTGTAAGTGTATCTTAACGCTTGTGGAGAGACAACGATTTATCGTTTAGGGTGTGTCAAAGACTGCCTCCTATTTTAGCTCAGCTGCGGCAATCAGGATTCTCATTTTTGTTCCCTTTACCAAATAAAATGCCCCCTTCTGTTAGAGCTGACATGGAGGAAAACACATTAACAGGCTAACTTTTTAAGTGGATGTCAGGGCAGCTGTGTTGGGTTTTCATACACCTGCTGGCACGATTGCTTTAGTTTTAACCCCAGACATATAACAATACAAAAAGAAACACCTTGCAGGGTGCAAGTCTTATTTTGATATTTAAAAAAAATGGCTAAACTGGATAGAATTAACATCTATGGGAGTGATTATTTTAATTTCACTGCTTTATGCATCTGCGGGTTTTAAAGGAGTCCATTTGTTTCATTTCTAAGAATTATGTAGAAAGAATATTGTCTTGCATATCTGTACTATACATGACTTTGACTTCAGACTGAACCAAGTCTTTCTACTGTCATCCCCAGGAACCACAGTGATGACAATGAAGGCGATTGATGCAGACGATCCCGCAACAGACAACGCCGCACTGCGCTACAACATTGTCAGGCAGTCACCAGAAAATCCTTCCTCCAAGATGTTCTACATCGACGCAGAAAGAGGCGACATTCTCACTGCCATTTCCCCTGTGCTACTGGACAGAGAGGTGGGCTGATTTGAAAACTATACATATGCGCGCATGTGTGTTTGGGCCAAGTGGCACAAAGCTGAGTTGTTGCTGGACAGGTTCTTTTCACAAGTGTTTCACACTGTATGTCAATTGCATGTCAGTCATGCTGCCAGTGAGAACAAAGAAGGGGAGGGAAATCTTTGCATGAAGTGCATCCAAGTGGGCAGGCGCCAAAGCCAGATGAGTGTCTCTCCATTTCTACGTCTAACTGGAGCGAGACAACAGGATGATTGCTTTTTCAGCACGATGACGAATGCCAGAACATCGATTAGGTTTGCTGGTGGAAGAGGAATATTAGCTGTTGTCAGACACAGCCCATAGTTTAATTGAGGTGATACACACTCATCCGCCTGCTCTTGTAGTGTCCAACAAGGGCGGCTGAAAACCTCCCATCCGGAACTGCTAGAACCACGATGGCTAACTGCCCTGATGAGCCGCTCCCCAAGCTGCAGCAGACTGTTAAATGGAGGTGTAATTGATTAAAAGTACGATTGAGGGAGATTTAATCAATGCTACGTGCACTGTTGGTGCAAGAGATACACGTTGGCATTGTGCTTCTGTGCTGGAGAAGTGAAAGGCCTGCAGTATTCTTTCACTCGCTTGCAGCCAAGGTTTTTTAAAAACACTTTGTGAAGTTAAAAGCCTCTGAAGAAGGAGGACAGCCAAATTTTCAGCCTGTTTGTGATTACCTCAATAAATCTCAGAAAAAGCAGATTCTTCTATAACTCTCTATTAGCAATATTCTCGTGCGGTTAGTATTGAGTCCTTCAAAGTCACGGAGACCTGACATCCCAGCCAGCTGAACTTATACGTTGGCAGAATCGTGTTCAACCGTTCATTATTGTTTTTTGTTGTTTTTTTTCTAGTTTCTTGAAACCGGCGAGGTTGCAGGCTATCTGCGCACATCCATTTAAAGGGGAAACACCACCAAATTGTAGTAGCATTGGAATCACTAACACCTGTGATAACTGAGTGAAAGATTACATGCAGTGAAGTTGGGTTGCCGTCCATGTAATGTCATTCTATTTAAGAACTGCTAAAGCAAAATAAATAAATCTAGTATGGTAGTAGTATTGGATGGTGATTAAGTCATAAAGCTTTGATCAAACCATATCTGTAAGACAAGCCCTCTGTGTCGTTAATATGTGGTTATCTAAAAGTGGTATCAGCCTGGAGCTCCATGTATGATCATCTTTGGTTTGTATCTACTTCCCTTCACCCCTGCATGGGTATAATTCATTCGTTTCCTAGATTTTTCAAGAACATCCTCATTTTTTTTTTTTTTTTTCCAGTTGCAGTGCAGCATTTCTGTTGAAAAAAAAATGAAAGAAATAAAAGTTAACATTTCTTCAAAAGCAGTCAGTAGAGCTAGATGGGAGTACAAAAGGAGTTTTCAAACTGTCCTTTTCCGGGCCTGGAGAGATTTAAACCCAGCTTCTTCAGCAAACTCTCATAAATATGGTTCCGGCATGGCAACCATGGATTCCATCTGCCATTCAGACTATAGACAGTACGCCTGGCACACGTGCGCTATGTTTGCACTGCACTTGGTGACAGTGAACGAGAGAGAGCGATATCAGAGAGATGAAAATGTACTCTTTTTTTCCAAAAATTAGTATGTACCTCTTAGTGAATTTGGACAGGCACATCTCATGCTCCCCCGTGTAAGCAGAAAGTAATCCACAGAAAAATTGGACAATCAATTTTGTAATGTTGAAATCAGTTTCATTTTCCCTCTTGTGCTCTCTCTGAGGTGGAAAAAAATCCCTTCCTGATATGCACATTTATTCCACCGCTCTGTACTTTTGTACCTTCTTTGCTTTAGACACATCTCCCCTCACTGTCTCATATCATTCTGGTGCACGGCACTGCTGGATCAATGACAGGCGTTCATTTTTGACCACTAATGTTGCTGAAGATATATGAATCCATGAGGTTGAAAAGACAGAGACTTGTTTGCATCTTTCACTGGAAAACTACTGTTAGACGAAAGGCAATCTGTGTAGCGGCTGCATGCCACACATGAAGGGATATGCTTATGATAAAGTTGAAATCTGATTACTGCAGACTTAACAGTGAATAAATTAGACTTGTAATGACAAAGAAGGGGGAAGGTATTAATACGCATGTTCCCCTCCTCTTTGGCAGATGTGAAGGCAAGCATATGGCAGCTTGACAGAGGCAGCATGTGAGATGTTACATTATCACCCTGCTAGATGGAGAGGAAATTTGGTCCTGTATGTGATTAAGTGTGTGCATTCATGAGTTTGTGCAGGTGAGAATAACATCTGAGTGAATGAATGAATAAATCAGAGAAAAAATGCAAGTTACAGAGGACCATCTATCTTAAAGGCTGAAGACACTGCTGTCCCTGATCTCAGCTAGCTGATCTATGTTTTAAACTACTTTCCACCTGGCGCTGTGCTTTAATGCGCCACCTTCCACTGCCATGGAGAAAACACAGAACATCCATTTCAAAAGCTGTGAGGAGCAGAGATGTGGATGGCAGTGAAAGGAGCTGGGATGATGCAGCCACACGGACAGAACATTCTAAATTAACTTTTCTCTAGTTTACAAACTACCAAGGCTCTGTGTGCTCTCATGTCATTCATTTTCAGTAAGCTTGGCTTTGTACGGGAGCTTATCATGAGCGTGAAAAACAGTGTGTACAAAACATGATGTCTGTGTTCTTTTCATTCATAAATAAATATAAATTTGGATTTATACTGAACAACACCAGCTTAACAGCACACACATACACACACAGACACGCGCACACACATCTACACACACACTCACGCTCTATTTTCCTTAATGTAGAGACAAGGACAAGGACTTAGACTTAATGACACTAAGTAAGAAAAATGAAAGGGGAGTGTGCTGAGGTTATTGGCTTGAACTCCATGCAGGATATTTAAGTAACTGTATAGTGAAGTGATGACTTTTCCCAGATGTGCGCGCACACACACACACACACACACACACACACCTATTTTAGTGTACTGAGTGTCTCTGGCTGTAACCAGAGAGGACAGACTGCTAATGTCAAGTGTGTCTTCCTGACTCTCTAATGCTCTCTGGCCAATCGGGGAGCTGTCACTATTATGGATAGCCAATCAATGGAGTCAGCCGACCCGTTCATCCACTTCTATGTTCTACAACACTGAATTACACGGACAGAAATTATGTGTGTGTGTGTGTGTGTGTGTGTGTGTGTGCGGATGTGTAATTGTTCTCTAGAAGAATCTACATGTCTCTATCAAACAGAAAGCGTTTCTCAACAGCCACCAAAGTGCGACATTTTTTTTTTAATGCAAAGGTGGTAGAAGAGCAATGTTGATGTGAGGTTTGGTGCCTTGAAAACGGCACTGTAGCGGGCTGCCTGTTGTGCATTGCCTGTTACATTGTCTTTGAACTTAACTAGTACAAGAGGGATGGGTAGATGGATGAATATACACAATTATCCCCGATCAGCAGTATAGCATGCCATGGTGACTGTAAGTAACGTGATCCGGTGTTTGCTTGTTGTGACCTTGACAGTGTGCTCTCTGACAGTGTTTGGCCAATAAGAAAGCTCATCCCGGCTAATGGCTTATTTGACTCGTTGGCCAGGATGGCTTACATGCCTGTGTGCCGTGATGAATGACAGCTGAGGCCTTGGAAGTTTCCAGTATTCGGGAAAGCTGCGTACACTTCCCCCACCTTCAGTGCTATGATGCTTCTCCCTTTTATTGTTCTTTTTCTCTCCATTGTTTTCTTGCTAATATCCATTTGGTTTTATTTTCCCACTTTCTTTCCCTGTCTGACTCTGTAGTTTCTTTTTGTTTCTGTCTGCCTTTCGACTCCACTGTCAACACTTCACTTTGGACTTCCAATTACTTGCAGGTCATAGCTTAGTGATTCCATTCAGAACAGGGCCATTCATGCAGGCCCTCAAACAGCCATTCAAATTACACTCACAGCCGCCTTCAGAGTTGCCACTGTGCAAAATGTTGTTTTCAAACAATTCTGGGGCCACCACCTAATCTGATTTTACAGACATAATTGAATGTCAGTCGTCATATAAAGATGCTTTTCTCTCTTCAATTAGTGTCTTGTTTCCTCGTGTCACAGCTAGGAGACAAAGCAGACAGAGAAATATTTACTCTCCGCAGGTAGAGGCAGGTTAGAGTTATTATATAATGTCATTTATATGCAAATATGACAGAACAGAGAACACACTGATAGGATTTCATTACAGCAAATCTGATGTGCACTTCACTTTATACACTTTCTTTCATTCCTCTATTATGATCTGGGGATTGGAATGAGCAGGTGAGCTGGGGGTGGGAGGCAGTTATGTAAGGACAGAGGTATGAGTTATGAGGGGGAGAAAAGAGGCAGTGAAACCCAGGCCCCTGGTCAGCATGAAGAGGTGCAGTGCGGCCTGTGAGGCACATGTACGATGAAAGCTCACAGAGAAATTAAGTGTTGATTCGATATCTGCTACAACACGGAGCCTCCGGTTGGCCGTTTAACAGACTAGAAAGACCTGGGAGGTTTGTTGGTTAAGAGACAGTGGCAGAGAAGAGAACAATTTTAGTAGCTGCATTTTAGTCAACGCCCATGAGATATCTCTATTTATATTATTTTTTTCAACCATATTTGCAGTCACAACGTTCAGTGTTGTGTAGAAGTAGTTTAGAGATACAGAAGTGTATATCACTAAGAAGTGGGTGGATCAATAGCTACGCAGTATAAATGAAATACAACCAGAGGTGTGAAATATATTCATAGATGGTTTTTACCCTTTAGAAAATAGCCAACTTAAAACAGTTTTGCTATAACTAGATGTCCTGAATGAAGTGGCTGAAGTTTTTCTTGTGCTTTGAGCCTCAAGTGCAAAAGGGAGGTTCTACCTCGTTCTCTCTCTCCCTCAATTGATGGTTTGGGTGATCATTAACACAGGGATCTTCTTAGACTGATTTCTGTTCAGCTCCTGCTGACAATGCATTTTCCTGTGGGTTGTTGGCCCCTGACCACAGTTTCTTAAATGCTACAATTGATATAAAGAGGAAGAAAATGTGACATTTATTGCCAAATTATAACAAGTTACTGATAGACGATTACAACATGAGATGACACATGAACGTACCAAACATTGCATATATACTGTAACATTTGACTTCACATACATACAAAATATTATCTCATCATATGTTAGTTGTAATTTGCTAAATATTCCTTCCAGAGGTTAAGCCAGAAATAGTACTTGATTTAATCTAGTTTATCCTCATAAAAATAAAATAAAGTCATTATTTGTAATTAATTATTACAATTAGATCTACTACTTCTCCTGTAGCAAAACAAGAATCTGAATTCAACTATTTGTCAAACAATGTCTCTGTTAACGATACAAATGTCAGTATAACTTTTCTGACAGGATTACATACACCTTAGCAGAGTCATACAAGCGTGTTGGAATATGCACTTGAACAGTGAAGAACCTAAAAAGTCGATCTCATGTTTCAACACATCGTCTATCGCTGTTGAAGTGAAGAAATCACTCTGTCACACTTGTATTCCACATTATACTTGTGTCATAGTCCACTCCTGCTTTTCCCCTCTACCAACCCACTCTACCTGCCTGCCTACCTCTCCTAATCAAGATCATTAGACTCACCTGTTGCCCCCAGTCGGCTCTATCACCCAGCCTCCTCTTAACCAGCTCCTCCACACTCACTCTCTGCCAGATTGTCGTCACGTCATGCACTACTCTCCCGCATTCTTTTCCGGACGGATTTCCTGGTACATGACCTGCCTTCTCCCCCTGACCACATCTCCTCGTCTCTGCCCCGGTAACCTGACCTGCCTTCTGTCTTTGGACTTCGCATCTGCCCGTTCCCTCCCTGTCTGCCTGCAGCCTGCCTGGACTCCGTCTCAGGAGACTCTTGCCCCATTCGGAACTTGGACTGTGCTCTCCGACCAGGCTTCGTGACTGTCGTCTGTTTGGACTCTTGAACATTGGCAATAAGTTTTTGAACTGTTCCGGTCTAGGTTTGTGCTGTTCTTGGGTCCGCTCTCAAACCCGTTACAACTTGTCATTTAATGTTTCCTCCTAACTATTTAAGATGTCATAAAATCATGCTTGTACACACTGACAATCAAGCTTTAAGCATAAACTAAGTTTCTTCCTTCAGCACACCCCTGTGAAAACAAGTTTCTGATACCACATTCATCACTATGCCTCACTCGACTCGATGTTTATATCTGGTATGATTTACCATTTGTATTGAAATGCAGCAAGACAACAGTAAGATAATAAACCAACATAAAGGAAAGCTATAATGCTGAGAGTTAAGTGAAAGTGAAACGCTTTACACACACATTACCAAGGGATCCCATTATAAAGAGTGTAACTGCAGTGCCTCCTTATGTGATTGCTAGTAGCCAAAGTTCTGGCCACTGTAATCAATACTGTGTAGTTGCTGTTAACCTCACTACCCCACACTCTCTTGTTCTTCCCTGAAATGGACAAGGTGGAGACTGTACACAGGCATTGATGGAATACAACACCTCTCCCGTCATCTCAATCCTTCCTGTGTTCAGCAATCTTCCTCCTCTCTTCTGCCCCCTCCTCTATCATGCCTCTGTCCAGTTGCATTAGTGAGGAAATGAGATTCCCCCTAATTAATTAGATCTCTGATTGCAAAAGATGAAAATTACATCCTGAAGAAGGTTAGAGGTGTCAGTCACAGTTTTTTTTTCGTTTTTTTTTTTTTTTTTTTTTTTTTTTTTTTTTTTAGGTTGAGCATTCCTCAAGATAAATTGATCCCCCTGGGCATTGTGGGTAAAAGTGTGTGTGGTTAATCTTATTTTTCCTTCCCCTTGCTTAATTGACTCTCACCGACTGTAGTCAATGAAAGCCTGTGACAAGAGAGAACAACAAGGTGTAGAATTATGTACTCCAGAAAAGCATAGAGGAGATGCTCTGTTGGAGGAGGCGATCGAGGGGAAATAGAAATGAGAAGGATGAAGGTGAGAGACATGAAGACGTGATCATTCAGATACTTGGACAATGGAACAACGATGACGAGAAACCTGTAATAATACAGGTAAAAACAGAAAAGTGGAAGTCACACAAAGACAAATGGTTTCATATCAAAATATTGCAATTGCTATATAATAATATTAGGAATGCACGTGATTATGAAAAGACTTAATGCACAACAAAAGTTGTGACTGACGATGTGCCTGCTGCGATCAAACATTTTCTTCTGAGAAAATGAAGTCAAAATTAACCGTGTAAGGAAATACACAACATCACAAATGTCTCCATAAAAGGGGTTGTCACCATTTTTGCATGCTTATGTATTCACAAAAAGGGTCATTAAAGTTAAAAGTGACACATTCTTCTGTAACAGACTACAGAATTATAACAAGTACAATACCAATAAAAGTAATTCACAATTTCAAGATGTCGACATTAAAAGATGCTCAAGACAGAGTGGCTTTAACTAAAAGACGTATTGCTTTACAGGAAATGACTTGTTTTTGGAGAGCTTGAGCCACGGTTAGGATATACTAACATTTGTTTCTTTAAGGCATACAGCAGAATGCATAATTTGTTTTTTGGTTGTGAACTCCAAATTCATCCAGGTTTTTTCCTGGATACTATGTTTTTAACTTTGACATTTAAATTGCTAAATTGCTGAAGTGCTCTTTTAAACTCCACTCCTTTACCTTATTTCCCTTTTCTATATTACAGTTGTCTTGCTCAAGTTCACAACCTTTTAGTTCTGCTAGTGAAAAGTCTGGCTAAATATCATGAGGCCTTTCTCTTTCGCTTATGGACTGTTGATGAATCTTACTGAAATGATATGGAACATCTTTGTGCCATTTTGCAGCCACCAAGAGTCCAGTATGAATAGTGATTAACAATTATCCAGTGTAATATATTAAGAATAAAATGTTAAAGGGAGAAAAAAAAAATTCGATAACACTAATCCGTTCTCCTCACTTCTCTTGCCTGCTCCGTTTGTAGATTTTGAATTGCTTTGAAAAAAATAAAAAAAAGAAGTAATTGCCAAAATATTAGGGGAATGCAAATATTGGCACATTGAAATTACTATGCACTGAGGAAAAAAGACGAGACCTTTTTAAAATTCACAAGTAATCTAGCAAAGTGGAGAGTTGTGACTTTTCTCGTGTCCTAAGGATGTATTCAAAGGGCAGCGGAGAGAGGGAGGAAGGAGAAGATGGGAAGGTGAGACCCGAGAAGAGACAAAGGAGAGTGATGAGCTTAGAGTGGCACGCAATTGGAGGGTAGAATAATGAGGATAAGACAACTGCTCTCTTCTAGGAGGGAAATGTCTACGCTAAGTGGAAGTGAGGGCTTCAGTCGCGTCAGGGAGGTCCCAGTGACGCCACTCTGTGAATAGGCTTTGAGAGAGCTCCAACACTCGTGCCTCCCTCTTGATGTCTCTTTCTCTCCCTACTGATGGTCTGACGTCAACTCCCCTCCTGCTCTCTGCCCTAATGCCTTCTTCTACAGGCACTGTCCTGAGGATAAAGAGTATTTATTTTAAGAGTATGTCAACAGCTCTTTCTCCCCCAGCCACAGTGGCTCTTCAGCGACAATTCATTTCACCCTTCCTCCGAGAGAAAGGGCACTGACTAGAAAATGTTGTTGTGGGCTCAGTACTTTTTTTGATTCTTCCCTTTCTTATGCCACTTTCTCTTTTCTGTTTCCTAGCTTCCCTGCTGTTAAAAACGCATTTAAGAGGAAGAATGTTGGCGCAGACAGAAAGTGCCGTATGTCTGTGCAGAGGTCAACAGTGGAGCACAGCGGTTGGATTCTCTGACGTGGCTTTTATTTTGTTTATCCATCTCATTGTCGAACAGGGAGGGAAATGATCTGTCCTGCCACCATGCATTTAACTTAGTTTGTAGCTCAACAAACGAATTCAACTGAACGCACTCAAACTAACATAATCACCCAACTATTTGCTGTCTGTCTCTTTTTAGAAGCAGTAGTCTCCATGGGCATGAATACAAATCAATCCCTGGTTTGTTTATCTATCGTAAATGTCATCCAACAATGTTTTCAGAAGAATCCCAATGGAAGAAGATCACAATAACAGTGCGCAACAGAAACATCATACTGAAAAGATGTTGACTGTAACTAGTGCTGGCCTCGTTTTGTCTCTTGGTATGTTAGCATAGAGCAGTGTGTAGTCGTGCTCAAGACATGCTGGGCTGCTTTCGTTTCACCAGGATATGACTGATATTAGATTAAGAGATTGTCTTCCTTAGAAAGAGAGAGGGGATTGGTATTTATTCGATATGATGAAATATTGCAGCATTATCCCCTTAGCCTAAAGGGGGTCATAAGATTGAGACATTATCAGAGCGATAACAGACTGATTTGTTCCTCTCTCTAACCTTTTTTTCTTTATGTGTTTGGACCAACCTGGTTGTGAGCTGTCTCACCTGATCTGTTTAATGTATAACTGCACCAAATTCAGCTGCCTTGCTCCCACAAAGGAAATTAAAGGCAGCAGAGAACTGCAGATGACACATGACCACCGTAGGAGGTATGGCTTGCCGAAGGAATGGAGGCACTTTGAAAGTGTGACAGATTGGCCAGAGCAGTGTAGCAGGGACAGGCAGCTAGTTTTGAGAGCTAACAAGCAGCCATGAGCAACTGCTGTCATGTTCTCCCTTTTCCTTCTTTTTTTTCCAGACACACAGCAGCTTTGGCAGTAATGAGCACCTCTTTGGCCCCTTTTAAAGGTGTTCTGTGTGCTACCCATGTTATCGCTGTGGGAATTACTGATAAAAGCTGCCACCACGAGTGCTGCCTCCCTCCATAATGGCTTGGTTTCAACCAGCTGGGCAGGGCATTTGCTTTTCATATGTATATTACACTGCATAGGTTAGAGTCCAGAGGCTCAAATGTTGTTGACCTGAACTGATCAACAACAATACAAGGGTTTCATTATGAAGGGAATTCAGAAAATACTGTATAGGGGACATCACCACAGTGATCGCCAACTGCTGTCACTACAGCTGCTGTCTGTTGTTAGATAATTATCTTTTAAGTCAAAACTCAATATTTATATATTTAGAAATTCCATTTTAATGTGATTTTATTCCTGCTAATTTTAAGTTTTGAGGTTAATGTAAAGTACCTTAGTTACATATTTGGTGGTTGTAAAGTACTACTGTGTATAAATAACTGTTTATTGGTCAATATTTTGGGCTGTGTAATTACCTTATCTATAGGTAACTGTATAGGTAACAGTTGTTAGCTCTTTTGGGTTTTTTCTGGTGAAGCTAGTGGACCTACATTGCTAAAGTGTGCCTAGATCGCAACCTCATGTCATAGACAATGCCAGTGTGGGTCCAGTGCCTGAATACTGTTGGGAAACAGACTGGGAGGCACAGCCACTGACATTGGTGGAGGCCGGTTTGGCTCCAAAACGGACGGAATTATCCCGATCTTGCTTATCTTCTACTAATTTACTTGAGTAAAACAACAAATGTTTTCATACTTTGTTTATTTCACAGATTAAGCATGTTGCATTTCTTTAATTAGTGAACCTTAATAAGGTTGATGTACATTTACTATACTTTGGGTGGAGCCAGGCAAGCCAAGTGAATGTGAATATTGTGATTAAAATTCCACCTGTTCAAAGGGCAAAGAGGCTTCATGTCTGGCCGACAGCTGGAGACACAGTATCCCATCCCTCTGTAAGCTTGAGGATCGGAGTAGCAGCCGCACTGTGAGTCAATCACCACAGAAGCTTCTCTGAAGTTTGTTTAGTGGAATGGAGTCAATATTTGACTTTTCTTCAGTACAAAGTACAAACCTGGGGATGGAGGTGAGTATGGACTCCTTGTCCAGCTGTCAGGCATGCAGCGTTCTGGGGTCTGTCAGTAACCTGCATGGAAGAATGAATGTCTGATAATTCCTGTGTCCTCTGAGTCGTCACACAGATAAGAGCAGCTCGCTGACTGAAAAAAAGCATGCACGTCGTGAAACACACCATGTGTGGGTTGATAGCTTTCCCAAAACACATACACACATTCAGCCATCTTTTAAGTGTAACTACCTCTTTGTCATCACCAGTCAAGGTACAAGACAAAGACAGTGAGTGCGTAAAGAAAAGATTCAAATGAGGTAACACACAATTTTACGACCTTGTCCCACCAAAAAAAGAAGCCAGCAAAATACATTATATTTCAATATTTGGTATTTTGTTTTTCAATACAGTCCAAAAACATGCAAACTAGGGGTTAGGTTAATTGGTCACTCTAAATTGCCCATAGGTGTGAATGTGAGTGTGGATGGCTGTTTGTCTCTATATGTCGGCCCTGCGATGAACTGGCGACTTGTCCAGGGTGACCCCGCCTTCGCCCAAAGATGCTGAGATAGGCTCCAGCTGCCCCTGCGACCCCTAACAGGATAAGCGGTAGAAAATGTATGGATGGATGAATATACAGGTATGTCAAAGTAGAAGCCTGAAGGACAAGAAAAGATTGCTAATATGCCATAAACATTCCACAACACTTCGATGACTAATACTAGTCTAACTGACACTAACTGATTGGCTTGCTAGCAGGAAGAAAAATAGATTTCGCAGTAAACAGTCTCACTCTAAACAATAATGGATTTATCACTCTATTCTAGCTTCAAATGACCAGCTAGAGAGCGACACTGTCTATAAAACATAGGCCACGGACGAAATGAATGTCTCAGCGGGAAAAAGAGAGTTGCGTAAAATGGAAAGGGTTTGTTTTACCAAAAAAAACTGACTTTCCTTTGCCAAAAAGCAGACTTTAAAAAGAAATGTTGTGTTTTTTAACCTTATATAGTAAAAAGAAATAAAAAATCTCTGCAAACCTGAATGTTTGACTGGTGTTTCTGACAAAAAATTGCGACCAACAAAGTGAGAACTCTCGTGCACTGCCTCACTCTCTGCTGACACGTTTAATGAATAACAACATTTCGATCTACACAACCTTCATCGGGTATGATAGCAGCGCCATGACTCATCAGGTAT
>KV751367.1:6084132-6105661 GCA_001698575.1 Mola mola | reverse complement strand
GGTATATATTCCTCAGCAGGGATCACACTTTGTGTTTGATCACCCAATCAGAGGACAACTGAGATTGATAACCACCTCAACCTTGTCTGTGCATTGTCATTTAGAAAATCAACTAAAAGCACCATTAAAGACACCTTTTCATAACCTCCCAATCAATAAGTACAAACATATATTTTATTCAAAGCCAAAAAGGGGACCACTTTGCAGAAGAGAAGGAGTTTAGTCCACTATACTGTGCACAGTTCCATGTGCAGTACACAACAATTGAGGAGCTATTTTGTGCATCAAATATTTCAACCGCTAAGCACATACTAGAGAGAAATACACACAATATACAATATTATAACATGACATTCATTAGAAGTTTATCATTAAGCCCTTTTGAAGCCAGGGTCTGCAACATGAATATCCAGAAAACTGTTCTTCTCTTCAACAACAGGTCGTGTTCGACACTCCTATGTTGCCTTGGGACCTGTTCAATTCCAAATAAATGGAGAGAGGCCACATCATGCTTCAGGTCATTGAATTGAGCGGCTACCAGATATTCCGGTAGTGATTTGGACATGAATAATATCCAAAAGCATAGCAGGTGATGTGATGATTTTACTGTATCTCAAGAATATCTGGTGCAATAAAGTCTCCATTTAACTCTAGCATTTTGTGTGTGTGTGTGTGTGTGTGTGTGTGTGTGTGTGTGTTGTACTTAAGTGGGAGGGGTGGCTTGAGGTGAGTGTGTCTTCAACGATGAAACAGTGTCGTTTAACTTCGGAGTGAAGGATTGTGGAGGTTTGAAGATTCTATTCAGAAGTTTATATGCTCTTTGTGGCTGATGTGCTGCGCAATTTGACTGATAGAAATCCCTTAAAAGCAGAGAGAAATAAAGACGCTTCCAATTTTTGACTTCTGACTTTGTGCTGCATCTTATATACACATGTAGCTGCTGCTTGTGTAACTGTCAACAAATGTTGCGCTACTTGTGTGTGCATTGTGATTCCTGCCTAATTGCGTCCTTTTGGCTATATCATGCCACTGAGACCCTGAAGTAAAAGCATTAATGCAGACTGATAATATTGCTAATTATTTGATCTAAATAAATAGTCTGATAAAAGACAGTGTCCCTAGCCATAGATATATAGAGTGTAACTTTTGACTATTATTATTAGAAGGACGACTGGAAAAAAAAAAAAAATAAAGAACTCAATCTGTTATGAAAAATGTATGAATTACAGCAAATACAATTGAGTGGCAGACAAGCATTTATCCTTATCTATGTGCAACTATGCTATATTTGACTAGTTTCTTAGACACATATGGTCACATTAATAAATGTGGCGTTTGCTTTGATCCCTCCGATCCCTCATGAACTTCAAGTCGAGAGAGTTCTTGTTTTTGATTTCGTTTTCACTTTCCAGGGGATTATTGTTCATCATATGATGAGTTGAGGTTGGGAAGGTGTGATGCCATTATGTATCCGATCAAGGCACAGGTGAAAAATTCCCACACATGACCGACTCAAGCAAAAATTATGCACCATTTTACGGATTGTGATACAGAGCTAGATGACAATTGTGCTGACTTCAGTGTGTTTGTTCAAACTGGGAGGCAATTTAGTGCTAAAAGTCAATTTGTTTATTTATTTGTACAGCACCAATTCACAGTAAATGCACTTCCATGCCACTTGACATGTAAATCAATTAATTTAGTTATTAGTTAGGTGAGACCCAACATTCCCCTACAGGTAGAGAATGAAGGGTACTTCATGCATTGGATTTGGAGTGGATTTCAGAACATGTTAAATGAACTGACTGTATTTTTACTTTAACATCAAACCTAGTTTTCAGCCTGATTTACTGTAAATATCTTACACAACATGTTTTTTGTAGACTTTTTAAAGGTGTGTCCAGATTTCATAATACTTACTTCAAAAGAACTGCAGTGACATGCAGATTCTAGTTTAATTACATTGCGTTTGAAATAAAAGCACAATCTTGAAAATCTGAAAATGTAATTGCTTTGATTATCCTGTTTTCTCATTACAGCCAAGGTCTGGCTCCTCCGATCTCATTCATGATCCTACCACTCCACTTTTAGGGTTAATGTTCAGATCCTAAAGCTATTTTAGAGCCATCTCATTCTGAATATTGATGAGTCCGATTTCTAGAGTTGGGTGAGAATCAATCAAGTTGAAAAACAGTAGTGTCAGAGCTGCTGTGGTTGTGGCCAAATCGTTGTGCTGCTTTCTCAGTAGGCAGACGTGAGAGGCTTTCCTAAACATCTATCTGACTGCATCTGTGTTCCCTGCCTGAAGCAGATGCCGATCAGCCCTCAGAGTTGGGCAGACTTACATATTGGTGAATCCAAATAGGTGCATGTTAAATAAAGCATGCGCAGGTCAACAGCTTGTTGTAGACAGCGTTGTGCGTAGAGGGACAACTATCAAAGAAATATAGTGTCAACTTGGGACCTTGCACAATCAAGTATATGTGTTCAACATTGTTATGGGCCTGAAACCCAAGCAGGCATTATAATATTGATGTCAACATGTGTGCACAGGTGTTATTCATTTGTTTTAGGCTTTCGGCAGAATCATTTTTGTGCCTCACGACGTGACTTAGAGTGTTTCCTTGACTGTGGGCTTTGAGCAGGATTTGTTCAAACTTGACATGTTTTTGTGTCTCAAAGTAAGTTGCTTCATTAGACTTTCAGACAGAACCCTCACAGCTGGGTCAAAAAAGACTCAGTACAAGCACTAGCATACAAATTGAGCTAGGTTTTAAATTATTGCTTCCATTTAAACGAACTAATGTACTCATCTCTTAGTTTTTCAATTTCAAGAAAGTTTGAAGACTAAGATTGTTACAGTTGAATCATTTTCTATTTGGCAATTAAAATTAGTACAAAGAATTAATACAATGTAATTAATTTGTTGCTTCAAGCAAATTTTAATGAAAAAATATCTTTTATCCCTTTGTTCTGTACATATTTTTTTAATAATTACAACTAAAACAGATCTTGCCTATGAAATTACCTTTAAAAAGTTACACTTTTTAGGTCCTAATGCAATGCATGAACCAGGCTTGGAATTTTAGAAGCAAAGCCACTTGCCCTGCAGGTCTGTATGGCACAAAGACCACACATTAAAAAAGTGATATTTATATTTTAAAAGCAACTACTTTTAGTAAACAGTATAACACATCAGAAAGAATAGAAGGACCGACATCATGTAATAGGTTTAGAATCACAGTCAGCGCTTTGAAATGTGCTATTTGACCTATTACACAGCACTTTTGAACACTGAGTTAATTTTGAAGTTTAAAAAAATAAAAAAAAAACATTGACTGAGACAAATAAAAATAATAATCATCAATAAAACAAGCAATGTAATGAAATTAACCTTTGACCGCCAACACTCCTCTGGTAGGCCTTAGAAGGGAGAGATGGAGAGACAGTTTTCAGAGGGGAAATAAATTGTAAGTGACCTTCTATTTTGCGATTCAGTGCACCGATCACATATATATCTGTTTACTTTTGAAACCTCTATTGTGTATGTGTATGTGTATTGCAAATCTCCATCCACATGACAATCAGCACTATAAATGTTCACTTATAACAGAAATTTGATTTGCTGTGGACATTTTCTCACGGCTGGAAATGTTAAACTGACGTGCAGTGATTCCACAGGATAAAGACTGCTCATGTCACTGTATCATTCCTGGTGTTTTCACCAACTTGTACCCTGAATTTGCAAGTATAAGTGCAAGTAAATGAGGAAACGGAGTGAAATGAGATGCCCTAATTAGTATGCATGAGCCTCATTAAATATGGGCTCTTCAACTCTACTTTTTATTTGGTTTCCCTTTGCTGCACTAATAATCACTAATAATCAACTACGGTGACATTTTCCAGCAATTATAATCAAGGTGCCTCTGTTTTAGCGGGAGCCACAGACAAATTATTCAATTTACCAAGTGCCACTGCGACAATACATCACTCCCATGAGAGCTAAGAAAATTTCACTTGAGAGAAAATACGGAAAAAATAATGTTTGCGGATGTGGGATGGGTCATTGTTGACAAAAGACTTTGCCAGAACAGACTTGACACGTCACATAATTTTCTTGCAAGAGCCATGACATTGTGTTATTATTACTAGAATAGATGAAGATGGGCACAGGTCAATTAAGTAACCAAATTAATCATTTACTCATAAAGAAATAGAAAGTTATTTTTAGTTTACCACAAACACTATTTTATTCAACAACCAGAGTTCCTTATTGCACCTTGAAGGGGAGGTGGTACCTTAGGGAGGGATTATTTAAAACACAGAGGAGAAGCAGAAAAGAAAAGAAAAGATAATAGCAGAATATATAAAAAGAGTTGAGAAGTCATTTTTGTGGCAAAAAAAGAGTGTTCATTGTCTATGTACAGTATTCATGTACATGTACTTTCCCCGCTGAAAACATACTCCTTGTAGAGATGTGATGATACAGGCTTCACTCAAGAGACAGATTTAAGTCGTCAGTATGTCTCCACTGCATTCCTTCTTCCCCAATGAAAGAGCATTTCAGTAGTGAGGAGGAGACAAAAACAAAAGGCAAGCTCCTGAGATGCCAAAGTGCAGAGTAAAAGCTTCCCTTGTTTGTCACGCAGGTACAATATAATTTGTTCCCATGTTATATACATTATTTCAATCGTGGATTGTGGGTGTCAAGAATGTCCGATCAGATTTAGTTTTATATGAATACTGTCAGAGGGCAGAATTATATACACGGGTCCCAGTTTGTTTGGTTAAATGCTGATAACTGCAGATGGTGTGCTGAGACTTTTTTCAGATTGAACTCACTTTGATGCCGGTACTGCTCAGACAATGATAGTAAGAGAAATCATCACTAAGTTTGCAGTTGTGACATCATTTCTCTGCATCCTGACCGCTTGGAAAAGTATCATACCGAGTGATCAATGAGCAGTCGTGTCACCCATGGGGCATAGTTGCCCTCATTTTTCCAACGTCACTCCAGTCAATCTACAAGTCTTTTTTTTAATGTTCTTTTTTTTTTTTTTTAAATTCTACACTTTTGATTCTGCTTGCATGCCACAGATGCAAGACATGTCGCTTTCAGGCTCAAGACATCAGTTTGCAAAACCTAAGTGTGAATAAACCCGAGCATTCATGAAAACTCTCGAAAAGGTGTGAATACACACTGCTCTGCAAACCGCATAGTGTATATCATCTGTTTTCTTCCCTACTGCCATATTGTAACTACGTCAATAAAGAATCCACTCACAGAGCCATTCAGTGATTTAATTCACACACTTACTGCCTTTCTTTTGTTGATAGCAGCTACGAACGTCGACATTTATCTGAATTATATTATGTGAATGTACAAGTGGGGCCTTAGATTTCCGCTATTAAATAATTCAGACTCTATTGGAAAAAATAAACGTCAATCATGTCACAGAGATTTGACCAATATTGAAGATTTTTTACATAAACTTCTCTTTTTGGTATGCTCTGCCTTCCGTTGTGTGCACTCAGTGCTACACCTCTTTGCCTCACTGCTTGAAATTCAGCTACAAGTTCAGCTGTTTTCATCGCTTCATCATCAGAATCAAGATTTTAAGACAATATTTCAACTGGACCATATTCAAGATTTTTTTAAACGCATGAAAACCGATGTGACCAGTTTGTACACTTTTTGGGGTAAAGAGTATTCTAAAGCTGAAAATGTTTTTTAGGTCACAGCAGAGATCATTGCTGCATCCTCAGGCACACAGTCATGAACCCTGAATTAATGAGCTGTTTTAGACATTTATTAACAGAGTAATTGCTGGTGGTTATGGCCTTGGCCTTGTGACAACTGCCAGCGTACGGTCAACATTATGATAGTGTGCTCAGTACAGTGATGTGCCCTTGCATACTCGGGGAATCTGTGGGCACGTACGTAGGAACACTATATGTGCTCAGGGCTTTCATGCCGTCCGCAAGCAAACCTTCTGCTCACTTCCAGAGAGTCTACTTGCAGGGTAGTCTTCACCGGATTATCATTAATATAACTACCAACTATTTATTGCAATATAGACTTTTTTGTTTTAGTTTAAAAACCAAAAAAATGACTTAAAATGAATGTTCAAAACAATAACTTTATTGAAACATTACTTGTATTGTCATACAAGTACAGGACTGATATTAATATTTTATCATTTGATATAAAGTTTTAACTCAACTGCAACAATGGTAAGACATGTTACAGGTTGTTTCCAACACCCATTTGCTTGTTCTACAGTACTATAGGTTGTTTTTGTAGTTCACGTGTTTTAATGTCAAAATCAAATTAAATCTTAATAAACAGTGGCTAGTTACTGTAGTGAACAGTTTGAATGACAAAGCTTTGTTGCTGTAAATAGATGTAAAAAAAAACCATCATAACATTAAAATTTTGTTGATTCATCCTTTAAATTGTCCAAAAGTACAAAGTTATTGTAAAGTCGGTGGTGGTCTCTTCAATGTCACCCTTCATTTTTTCAGCAAAAAGATGCATATATCAGTAGACACCTCACTGGTGAATTTCAGAGAAACCAATCAAACGAGGCCGGTGAATGATTAATTCATCTTAATTGGTGGATGATGAGCAGTATTTGGAACTGATGCCCCTGCGGGATGGCCCCCTGCACCTCTACTCCCCAGCCAATGCCACCCCCGTTTAATCCGCACTAATCTCTTTAACACTTTAACAGGAACACCTGGGCACTTCAGGATTCTGTGCCTGCTGTCACCCGTGCGCATACATTGATAGCTCTGATGGTGGCAGGCGTAGGATGATGATTGTACTTAACTCAAACACTCTCATTCACACACACACGGAACTGCCTTCACATCCTGCTGCACAGACACACCGTAGAAAATGCATTTTACTTTTAGTGTGGTGGTATCTGGTAATAGGGGACCATTTCAGTCCCCAATATACATCTAACGGCTTGCTAAATTAGTGGTCTGAAAGCGCGCCTGATTAAATTAGCCCCGGCTTGCGCTTTCTGCTCCTACTCCCCACAGCCTAAACCCCAACCTTGACCCCAATTAGCCCCACATTCATCAGAGAGAGTTTAGGGAGGCCATTGGTGCAGCAGCTTATCATCCCGCTGCTAATTGGCATGATGGGGTGGGATAAACGTGGTTAACGTTGTAATGCAATGCCCCTTCAATCAATGTGCACACTATGAAAGTAAGGGGGGGAAAAAAGTAAAAGAGCATAGAGGTGTTGAAAAACAAAGAAACAAACTAAAGTCACACCAAAGAATGTTCCATCCTGTTTAATACAGTATGACAGTGGACAGTAAGTCAAAATTATAATATATGAATGAAAATGATTTCTTTATAATAATCCTAAATATGTCTGACTTCAGCCTCTTCAGGAAGGGCTCTTAGTGTCGTTTCTGTGTGTCTCCATCAAAATATGACCCTATACTCCCAGATGTTGTGTGATACCTCATGATCCATGGCAAATCTCAGTTTATTTAATAGTTCCAACCAATCAAATTACATAGGCAGGAATGTGTGCTTATAATGGTCACAGTTATTGTTGACAAATTCATGAAAAACTGGAATCTTAAAATTCAGCACTCATTAGGTTGGATAAATGTATACCTTTAGGGTTCGTGAGGATGCCTGAGGTTAAAGGAATAGTTAGACATGGTGGGAATAAATGATTTGTGCTCCTTCAGTGATTTGAGTTCTCCCCATACAGAAAATGAATCATTGTGTGGGTTATTAATGAACTTTAGACATGCTGATAGGGGCATTAACTCTGTAGGTGAGCTACCTCTGCATAGAGTTAGATCTCATAAAAAGGATTTGTATAAAGTATTCAAATAGGCTTCAAATTATACAATTGCAACAGCAACAGAATATGCATCATAAAAAACTGAAAATTTATGTACGACCTCTGCTTAAGCCTGAATACAAATACAAATAACAATATTTTTGAGCTCACAGAGATAGAAGTAATGTATTAAATCCCAGTTGTGCAGAGCTGATTAGGTTAGAAATGAATGGCTGATCCGTCTAGTTATTCCAACCATGCAGGTCTCTTTCCAAGTGTAGAACACACATGGCTCTATGCCAAATGTTTTCAAAGTATTTCTCTTCTGCTGTTCAAATTTCTGAAACTACCCATCCAGCCCTCAATCTAGCTGTTTTGTCCTTGTTGAGGTCTCAAGGGGCTGGAGACCATTTCAGCATAGATTTGGCCTCAGGCAAAAAGAAAAAAAAAATAGGTGCCAGACTATCACAGTGCGTTCACTGTATGTTGCAGGAAACTAACGAGATCTAGTCTGATCCTGCCCAGAGAGGGGCATTGTATGTCATATTATCATGTCAGGCTGTCCGGAGTTACCAATTTTTAGTAACTGTAAGAGATAATGACTTGCAGCACATCAGCACAGCAGACACTGTCTGTTCTGTTGTATCAGTAGGACAGAAACACTGTAATCCTGTCAAAGCAGCTCATTATTATTTTTATTTTTTTTTTTTCTCTTTGTTTTTTTTTGGTTTTGAGTGCTTTGCACTACGGCCATATGTAGAATAGATTAGCTAGAATAGAACTCACTGGAACAGAATCCTGCAAACAGCTTTGATTTAATCAAATGGAAATACAGTTCAAATTAAATTCTGTCAGTAAACATTTGTGAAAAGAATTGATTCTTTCAAAAGCACAAAAGCTCTGTTATCTACAATTAAAAAGCTGACTGCAATTAAACTTATTCAATCAACAAAAAGGTCCCTCCGTATCCTTCTGATAACATAAATGCTGTCATACATCTGTGCTTTATGCAGAGTTCATGCAGTCCTCTGTTTAGAAAAGCTGCCTGCACCTGATGCTGTTCCTAATCTGCTGTCTGAGGCATTTTTACAATAATATGTTCTTGATTCTGAAGGATGACAAATAGTTTTATGCAGCAAAGAAAGTCTGAAAAGGAAACTGAAAATGGTCAAGAAAATGGAACGAAACAGTGATTCATAACCTCAAAGCAATGCTGTACTTGTTTGTTTTGCCTCCTAGTTAGCTCTTATTTGTGTGCGGTGTGAATGAGGAAGGCCGAAGTCAGGATAATAACCTTTGAATTCTTTCAATGAGGTGCCAAGCAAACAAATGCAGGAATATGGTCAATGCTCTGTTTATTAATTACAGGGCTTTTCGCAGTATGATCATTTATTTATAAAACTGAATCTCCTTGTGTTAAGCGACGTGTCAAGCAGACATGGTTGATGTGGACGGCGTATCAAGCTGGATGTGAAAACAATTATAATGTAGATCAAAGAAAAAAAAAAAAAAAAAAACATCAGTCACGTCCAATTGATGGGATGAATTTGTCGATAAAGATGTAATATTTCATATTTCACAGTGAACAACCATTTGCAACAGACCTCTCCTCATCTGCACACAAAGCTTTAAGACCGTAATAATAAATAATGCCCTTTCATTAATTTTAACTTTACTTTGAAGACTTATGCAGTCGGTTGGGCTGATCTATTTTTAAAAGGCTTTAGTTCATTACATTAAACTTTAGGCCTTACAATTGCATTTCTTCCATTGCATTCTGATAAATGACAGAATTGAATTGTTTCTTTTTCTTATTTGGGATTACACGGTCAACTAAGTTATTTGGATTTTGCACAAAGAAGCAGTTATCAATGTCACTATTTTGGATTGCACAGAAAAAGACAGAGAGGTGAGGGGGCAGCATAAAATGAAACACTGTTGTCAACCTCCTGCTACCACCCATATGCCTCTTACACTTTCCTCTGGTTGAATGCTAACCACGCTAAGCAGCTGATGAGAGAAATAGATCACCTGCATAGGTTGCAGTGGCCCAGGTAAGGGGCCTCACATGGCAGGTGGAGTGCAGGAGGCTGCCAGTGACCTGTGAGGTAAAGTGCAGCTGAAATGTATGAGGGGGAGAGAGTCGTAATATTGTTTAAAAATAAAACAAACAAATACATTAACAGTTATGATGAAGAGAACCAGTGTTAGTGAATGGACTAAATCAAACATGTAACTTACATTGCAGTTTGACCAGCATTTGTAAAATATTTGCACTATACACTGCATTGAACTCGGTTAAATAGGTCTACATGAAGTTTTAAAAATAAACTTCATGCCACAAGGATGTTCTTCTGCTCGCAGTTACTGTTCTGCATACTCAAATCACTTGCATGCATCTGTTGCAGGTTTGGAGATTAAGGAATACCCTGGAATTGAGTCCACTCCTCTCGGGCTCAGTGGTCATAATGTTAAATACATTTACAGTAGCAAGAAATAAACAAGTAAAACCAAATTATTCAGAAAATTAAAAAAAAAAAAAAAAAAAAAAACTGTATGTGGAAATTTAGCATAGCTGCTGTCAAAAGTTTACCAACTCACTGGGACAAAAACAAGTTCAGGACTTCATGTTAATAAATAACCTGACATCATTGGTTCACGTTATTAACTTAAGTCAAATTTAAATATTGAACATTACACAGATGACTGTCCTAAGCAAAAGTTTTTTTTATTTTGGATTGTAAATGTTTACACTGGCCTTGCAACCCTCTTACTTGCTAAAATAGCGCTAAACTGGCCTACCTGCACTCCTGACCTGTCAACAATTGAATATGTTTGGTAGACTATGAAACATAAAGTACAACATATGAGACCCTGAACAGATTAGCATCTGAAATCCTACATCAAGCAAGAATAGGAAAACATTCCACTTTTTAAATTACATTGATTGGTCCCCAGTTCCCAAATGCTTGTTAAAAGACTGAGTGATAAACATGACCCTGTTGGAACTTTTTCAAACAAGGATGAATGGAAATGCCAGATGAAACAAGGGGTTCAACTTAAACTTTGCATCCATAAAACTCACAAGGTACCTCTCAATGTGCTCTTGTAAAAATACTGTCGCGTGATTATTTATAACTTTGGTTTGGATTTTTTTTGCTAAGCCCTTTTGTGTTATAACCTCTCCAAGCATTTGAAGAGTCTGGGAGAAGGTTTGGTACTAAGTGTGAGCAGTGGTGAAGGGCTAGAGGAGAACAAAGAACCCACTGCCAATTTTATTAAAATATCACACCTATTCACAGACTTAATGTGGTCTCTCAGATGTCAGGATGCTCTTTTTCTCTCTCATTTCGCGCTCTTCACTTCCTCACTTAGCCTTCTCCTCTCGCTCTCTCATCCTTTCCTTTCTCCATGGTATTTGCCTGGGATCAGCCCTCACTCAAAGGGGCTTTGATGAAATCCTTTCAAGGCAGAAAGTGCCAGTCTGAAATGTCATCCTCCAATCAGATGTCACCGACACAAGGCCTGTCATATCATTAAATACACTGTCATATCATAAAATTCATTACTTCTTTGTTCAGTTTCAAGTCAGCTTTCATAATTACTCAGAGAAATCACGTACGCCTTTCAAGTATTTCCCCCTGCTTAGTTATTATAAAGACAATTATTCTTTTATTCTTTTATAATTATTACCTTGCAATCATATCATATTATTAGATACAGAGAAATAGAATTTTTTTAATGAAATTCTTTTTTTATATTTTGCTTGTTGTCTTCTATATTCCTTTACGACTTCGCCAATAAATCAGCAAATCATGCATGCATGTACAATATACAACAACAGATTTCAAAAAATAATTAGAAGTGGTTTCACGGTTAACGTCAAGGAGAGCCACAAATCAGGTGTGGTCACTTCACTTTTATCTGATGAAGATATTCTGTAGTGAGATTTTAGTAGTAGTTTTGCTCTTTCTGTAAAAATAGAGTTATTATTTCTCTACTTTTCTCTCTGTAGTTTGTCTCTTTAACCAAACTCAGACAAGCTTTATTGTGTTTTTTAACTGAAGAACACCTCCTGACATAAAACAAATGTGAATAAAAACAAAATTGCCTTGGTTAGGCTTTACACAATCACACGTTTTTGTTTGAAACAAATCCTCAATTCAGAATCTCTGCGCGGCTCTTCTGCAGCTTGATTCTCTCCTGTTTGCGCCTGCTGTCTCCTGTCGTCTTATTATGACCCATCGGCGTGCAGTATCCTCTGTCAACACCTGTCCTCCGCTGGTCCTCGAAGCATTACCTGGTCCCACAGTGGGGTTCAGCAATTGTCAAGGTGTTTTGACTTGGGCTCTTGGGTCATAATATGGGCAGACTTCAGTCAGCTGTAATGCCACTAGTTTCACCACTAGCTTACTGGTTTCTGACAGCCCGGTTGTCTGATTCTCTTCTCTAACTGAACTTGTTGCGTGATGTGATCTTTACAGATGTCTGTAAATATAATCCAAGCATGGATTTGCTGATGCAGGCTTTTAGTTCAAATGCATGTGTGTCTGTGTTCACAGGCAATGTGTAAAAGCTTTTGCCTTGTTACTTCCAAAATTTCACCAATCAGATGCATTTAACTAGTTTTACACAGTACTTAATTGATAATTATTAATGAATAATTTGCACAATACTATTATTGATTATGAAGTGTTGATATTGTTACCTGCTAGAGTACTCCTCTCTTCTTGAGAGAAATTAATGGAAACCTCTTACAGTTTAAAAGAAAAATTTAACAACAGCAGTGTGGAAGGACAGAATAAAGTGTGATACTTATAGTGTCACTGTAGGTAGAAAACTGATGCTTTGATAATGATTATTATTATAAACATGCTCTCATTTATTTGACACTAAACCTGAAGGAGAAATAGACTCATTTTTGTGGGAAACACTATTGGTGATCAGGTTTTGATCAAGTTTTTGGAGAAAAAGTAACAGGGAGCTGAAAAATTAAGGAGTGGACTTAAAGGAGTATCTTAATCAACCATGTGCCAGTAGATGTTTTTAGACAACTACCAGTGAAAACTCTCACCGCTGTAACTCTTGCCTGGGCGAATTTCATTATCTACATCTTTTCTCAGCCAGGTGCTTTCAGGGAGTTTATAATTAAGTTGGGACTCATGAAATACTCATTAAGACGTTGTCAGTCGCCAGAGGAGGCCATGCTCAATGTGTTTCGATACCACTGAGACTGCAGGTTTCCCAGATCTCTTCTACTCAAGCTGGAGGGCAAAAGTGCATGTCTGCATGCGAGTGTGTGTGTGCATGTTTTTGGATTCAGAACACGTTGGTACTCATGCGTGATCGTGTGCATGGGTTTAATAACTCACAGGTCCGCGGAGCACCATCTGCCTGCACAGTGTTCGAGGGTACAGGAGCTGGATGTGAGGGACACCTTTGTTGCCCACTGGGAGACACAAACACAGATAGAAACACCTGTTTATTGTCTCACAATATGCACAATTTCCTGATGAGCAGCTGCTTGAATTGAAGGCATTTCAGACAGGAGATGGCTTGGATTGTTTTCTATTGTCTGTAGGTGATTTAATGGTTTTGATGATACATACATACAATCAATAATTGTAATTTTATGATGGACAGAGCGCTTCCGTTCATTCAAAGGTCGATTCGTAAGGAACACTTTTGTAAATTTAGTCAGTACCTACAGTATTTTAATTCAAAGTCTTTCATGCATTATGGTTCACCTGACCTCAATATGCCATTTCAGTGAATAGTATTTCAGTCAGTTCTAGCTGACATGATATTTATAAGTAACCTCAAGGTATCCAACCATGATTATTTGATCTCCCCCTGCCTGACTCAGATTAGATTGATTAAAGCGCTATCTATAATGAGAACAGGTAACAGTAGAGTAAGACTCACACATGCTGACAACTGCCACTGCTTAGCAGAGGATGTATGTACAGCATGATGGGATATTGGATCACAGCCCTCTTTGTCCATCCATCCATTTTCTAACGCTTATCCTGTTAGGGGTCGCTGCGGGGGGCGGCTATCTCAGCATCTTCGGGCGAAAGTGGGGTCACCCTGGACAAGTCGCCAGGTCATCACAGGGCCGACATATAGAGACAAACAACCAGCCTCACTCACATTCACACCTACGGGCAATTCAGAGTGACCAATTAACCTAAGCCCCAGTTTTGCATGTTTTTGGAATGTGGGAGGAAGCCGGAGTACCCGGAGAGAACCCACGCAGACACAGGGAGAACATGCAAACTCCACACAGAAACGCCCTGACCCGGGAATTGAACCCATGACCTTCTTGCTGTGAGGCGACAGCACTGCACCACTGTGTCCACTTAACTGCCGCCCTCTTTGTCGTTAAACAATATTATGACTTGCAATCTTGTAGAATTTTTGCAAGAAAGCTGCATAAAGATCAGGTTTAAAGCAAGTCAGTTGGTGTGTTAAGTGTCAGTGATACTATTTTGGGACTGATTTTACTGCTTAAATCCAACCGTGTATTGCTGTAAAACCGATCTGAAATTGAAATAATCCAGATGATTCAGTAGAAGATAAAATCTTTCAGTAGCTAACAAGGCATTTTTAGCATGGAAACAGCTGTGTAATGTAACTACAGCCTTAAATAGCTTGAGTAGAGATCATACATTAGTGGTCATCACTTCCTGGCCTGTTTGACAAACAAAACATGAAAAAAAGAACAACTGAGGGATTCCCATGATTATATGTTACATACAATACAAAATAAAAAATGCAAATAAAACACATTATTTATTTATTTATTTATATATATTTTTTTTTTTCAACCAGCAAACCAAGCGTGCTGCTTGTTTATTGTGATGTATTCAAGTGAGTCTCACCAGTCTGTTGCCACCAGGGTTTGATCAGAGGAGCATATGCACTTAGATTTGAGACCATCAGTGCAGGAAAGAGCTCCAGCTGCTTTCACAGTGAAACAGATGCATGAAGTTTATTAAGCATGTGACAGTTAACACCCACAGCAGAGAGAAAACACTGCGGCTGATAAATAAATGTTAGCCTTACCAGGCCCCACTTCCTGTTATTTTTACATTTGACATTTGTTTTAACAATCAATCTATCAATCGAGTTTATTCTGAATAGCCCAAAACACAATACACAACTTGCCCCTGCGAGCATTACAAACTGTACATAACAACACCCGCTGCCCTTAGACCCTCGAACCAGGTGAGGAAAAACTCCAAAAACCCTAGACAGGGAAAAAGAAGAAACCTCAAAAGAACCACAGAGGAGGGATCCTTCTTCCTAGGAAGGGTAGACGTGCAATTGATGTCACAAGCACAGAGCACAACAATATGACGCGCTTTACAGTCGATGGGTATGAAAATATGCATGACTTTTATGTATGACTTATTGCAAAACAATATTGTGCTGCTATGATCAGTTTGAATGTCATTCTCTCTATTTATATCGAGCTGTTTTTTCTCAAATTATTATAAATATTACAACTGCTGGCAGGCCAGTAAATGAATCACAAATCTAATTTGGAAATTTGTAAAACCAGGAAATCCACTTGATCCATTGGACAGATTTGTCTCTCACCACGTTCATGTAGGCGTCATGTCTTTCTCCACTATAAAGCAAACCATCTCAGATATCGTCTTTGCTCGCATCACTACTGCCTCTCCATGTTAACGCCGACCTGATCCACTTTCCTTCACTGCAGCCATCGCATACTGACTTCTCGGGATGGTACGCCATTGAAGTTCCTCACAGACGGCTTGTTCTAATCTTGTGCTTGTAGTTTTCCCACTGCACAGATAAAATTAATTCATTTGAAACTGGTAAAATTTGTCAATTAATGATCAGTTATTAACATCTTTAATTCAGTGTGTCTTTATTTTCCTTAACACTTTCTTTTCCAACTCTGATCCCCATTCAAACCTAACCTAAGAAAAGTCATTAAAATTGATGGGAATATTGTGGCATGAAATGGCCAAAAAGTCTTGAAGAATGTTCGTACACATTTTACAGATATTGTCTGTAAAGGCTGCTGACATAAAAAAAGATGGATTACACCAAGATTTCTGGGATAGGAGGGCTCTCATCTTGCACATGTGACTTCATTCAGATCCAGAGTCTGCAAATTAGGAACCAGAGCCACTTGGTTCACTGCCACTGAGTTCCGGCCAATATCAATTGTCAATCATGACGTTTCACCCTGTTTATTTGGGCATCAAATAACTAACTAAAACTAAACTGATCTGCCAAATGTATATTTGAACATACATCAGAGTGAAATCTAAAATGACAAAAACCATATTTGTGAAAAATTTGGGGAGTATTTTTGACCCCAAATCCTACCTGAAATCATGGTGTTGGGGAGGTGGGGGGGGGACTGTTATGACCTATACTATACTGCGTTAGGATGCTTTAGACTTCAGTTTTGGGGCGCTCTCACATCGTCTATTTTATATACATTGTATGGGCAGAGCCTAGAAACTGATTTTCAATGCCCCAAAACGTTGTGGAAGATGCAAACAGGCTCTGAGCTGTTGGGTTTTTTTTAAAAATGGATGAGCATAAACCTTACGTAGAATGCTTTTGCTTTGATCCCCTAATGCATAGATTTAGGAACCAGTTTCTATCTCTCTTACAAGCCCATCTTTTCTTACGTGTATGAATTTCAAAGTGTGGATATCTAACCTTTGCTAGATGTGGTGAGTGTGTGCTTAAACACTAGTGTGTGAGAGTGAGGGTGCATATTTACATTATGCTAATCTTTTTTAGCCTTTATCCTCTCAATGTGACGGTAGATTCAACCCTCCAGTGGACTGTATAAGAGCTTTTAAGCTTTGTTAAAGAGTCTTACAGTCATGTTGAATATAGCCATAAGTGTTGGTTTTTTGCTTTCAGTGGATTCATTTAACAATCACATGGGTAATCATTCATCTAATATTGATTTTTCCATAGTATGCCTCTCAAATAGATGATCTAATATTCACAGATCTTGCTAGACACATAAGATTTTTCACTCTAACACTAAGACCTTCCTTCTGAATATATAGATATGTGTGTGTGTGTGTGTGTGTGTGTGTGTGTGTGTGTGTGTACAGAAGGTAGTCCTGTATGACCTTGAGTGTGTCTTAATTTTAGTATCACATCACATCACTTCGTACCATTGATGTGACTTGCGGTGCCTTTATGCTCATGCATTTTTCCTGTGTATGTTTTTTCCATCACCTTCTATCTAAAGAATTCCATCATTTCTTTTTTTTGCCTCCAGACAATACTATCCTTCATTCAATAATTCATTGATCTTCCGTATAGATAAATCTATATGTTTGCACATATGTCTCTATCTTGTTTCTTAACTGTGTATCCTGGTTTTGTGTCTTGCAGACGCTGCCGACCACAAAATATGAGTTAGAGATTGTCGCCAAGGACATGGCAGGAAGTGAGGTGGGCCTCACAGGAACAGCCACTGCAACCATTACCATCACAGACAAGAATGACCATGCCCCCGAGTTCACACATTCACTGGTGAGACATGTCTCTTCATATTTCTCTACTTTTGTCATAGGTTTAATTGGTACATTTAAATAAATAAAAACCCTTTATTAAGTAAACCCCTTCAAACCGATCACCTTTTTTTTTCTTCTTTTAACAGTCACATATTATTTTCATTTTCAGTGCCATATCTAATTTTCTGTGTTTGCTAGGCTACTGTCCATTACTTATTGTCCTAGTTTCCTGTTTAAGCAGCTGCCTTATTTTCGGTGTGCTATTTTTCAGTTTGGATTGTAAAAATAAATAAATAATTTAATTTTTTTTAAAAAAGTGGGAAAAAAAACCAAAAACAAAAACAACAGCAGAGTCACTTCCCCAAAATCATGACCTGGTTTCTCAATATAACCCACAGACCTCGTTGTGAACAGTTTTATTTAGGAAATATATTCTGTCCAAATCACTGTGCAGATAGAAAGTGTGCCACAGAAGTAGAATAGTTAGTATGTGCAGATACACAATGCCAAAACCGATCCATCCATCATCTCTCATCAGTTATCCTGTGCAGCGTCGCGAGCCTATTTTAGCTCTCAGTGGGCAAAGGAGGGATACAGCCTAGACAGGTTGCCACTTTATCACAGCGCTAAAATGTAGGGAGAAACAACCACGCACACTCACATTCACACCTATGGGCGATTTAGTGTAGCCAGTTAATCTAACTTGCATGTTTTTGTACTCTGGGAGGGAACTCTAGACCCCGCAGGGAGAACAAACTGCTGCAAAAAAGTGTAATAAGTTAGGAAAAAGGAAACATACAGGCACACCAAACTAGTAATCTTCTTATGGACAAGCGGTGAGCTAACTAATATTGCAGCTCAGTCAAGGATCCACAGTCCCATCTCGTGCAACAATACAGTTTAGTTGGGTGGAAAGAAAATACTTTCTACATGACACTGGTCTCAACATGATCTGTGGATTATCTTGAATATTAGGGTCATGCTTTCTGGAAAAAGACATCCCTGTTAAGTTTGCACCCTAAGCTTTATTATGCCTTTATTTTACATTAGGGGTCATCTCTCTGTGAGCAGATATCTCCAAAATTAATTGTGCCATTAATTAAATGAGCTCTCAAGTGTGAGTAGTTACCATCCATAGAGATGTGCCAAACACCTGTGTTTGCTTTTAGATAGACTGTAATTTCCAGTATGTAAAGTTAGCTAACTTGGAAGTCGTATGGTCCCATTTGCATGGTGTCGGATCAATGCACAGACTCAGTACTTGACTCTAACAATACCTTAATGTTCAACAGCTTGGCGGTATTTCGATACCGGTATAGATTACTGGTATATTGGCATAGAAGTGGAACAACTCTACTGTCAAGTGAGTTGTGGCATCAGTTCTGCTTGTGTTTTGTATGGGGGTAGGAGGGCAGCAGTTGCAATGTGATACAACCTTACAAAAGTCCTGATGAATAGTTTGAGGACACATCTTCTCAATATGAAATATGTGCATATCCCCATGGTTTTACAGTTTATTTATAGCACCAAGACTTACATTATATTAAAAAAAAACTAATGGAAATCAAACTTTTGAATAGTAGTGGAAAATTAGCACATAGAAAAAGAGATCACATAGATGATCCCTGCATCGTTTTTTGGTCAGCAGTTTAGCTAATGACTTTCTGGTTATTACTGAGTTGATCACTAATTACATTTGATTATATTAGATTACTACTCCAGAATATTTTTATATAAATATCACAATTCTAATGATTTTTATTTGTTTATTGTTGTTTTTTTTTTTGTTTAATCGTTTCTTAAATCTATCCAAAGTAAATGCTCTTCTCAAAAGAAGCAAAAAAAGATACGTGAGAAAGAAAGTGAAGCCAAAAATTTGCAACTTGTGATCACATTTGAGACCTCCAGTACACAAAATACAAGCTGCGTACTGTGTCTTTTTGTCATTCTCAGGCATTCAGATGCTAATGATGTTAATAACACTCGGCAGTTACATTGCAGATGTTTGCATACAAAGTTCCACCTTGTTAAATTTGGACTCCGTGATGACATCCCATGTGTCCAGTTGAAACAAGGCACCAGCCAGGTACTTATGTGAAGGAGGCAAAAAGGACAATAAGCCCAATTAGATCTTAAAACCTGTCTTTTCTGAGGTATAAGCTAAAATGTTTAAACGGCTCTTAAAATGTTTTTTTCTAAGCTTCCTACTGGAAGCTTAAACTCAAACACACTCAAAACAACTCAAAACAAAGCAAAACCTTAAAGCTTAAACAGGAAATAAACTAGAAACAATAACACAGGAAACAGAAATCAAATACACCACGAAATCCCGGGACATGACAAGTTTGCTTTTCCCATAAGATTGAATAAAGTCAGGACCTGCCAACAGGCCCTTAAAGGGGAAGGACAGCAGTGAAAGTCACTTGTAAGAGATAGGAAATAAGTAGAAAGTGAACCATCTTGATGTTTGAACTGTTTGTGGTAGTAGCTGACGTGAGGATTACTCGAGAAGTAATCTGAAACTGAAATTCTCACTAAATATAACTACACAGTCGCACAATGAACCTTTCACGGAAATTAGTCACCTCCATCACCCCTGCACATAACCCCACCAACACATTTCATGTGCGTGTTTGTTTTCTCCCACTCAAAGATTCATGTGACCTTTTGAGTTATTATATTTAAAAATCTATATATTTTCATCCTTCTTTTCTATAGCTAAAGCTCAGAAAATCACAGGCACATGTCACAGGGCGTGTATGTCTGTGTGTACAAAGGATGCAGCTGGTTAATATGGGTGCAGAGGCAAGATAAGGGATTCTGTATGTAGGAGTTGGAGTAGTGTGTGTTGTGGTTCAGTGATGGTTTGTTTAGTCAGCAAAGCCTTAAATAAAAAATATAATAAATAAATAAATAAATAGATCCTGCATCTGCAGAGGAAGGCCCTCCTGCGCCTGAAGTTGTAGTTGTGACACTGCGCTGCGTTGCTCATAATAGAAATGTCCGCAGATGTTGACATGTTTTGAGATACATCACGTTTTGCCCCAACCAAGCCTCGCCTAGATCCCTCCCATGATGCATTGGCGTGTCAGGGGAGCTTGTAAGGAGTGCTGCTCAAATCTGTAACGTTACCGCTCAGAGGGCTCCCTGAGACAGCGCAGTGTGCACCGTGTCCTGTGTCCCAGTTAATGTTCTCATTTCTCTCTGGAAAGGGATCCGTTGGAAGGTCTGGAGAAATGGAGATTTTAAAAACAAGTTTTTGAAGGTGATAACCCCCCCTGTACAAATCTGCTATAGCAACCACATCCAGCCTGCCAGAGAATCATCTCTGACCTCTCAGATGACCCCCATCATAATTTGAGCATGTTTGCAAGCGCGAGTCTGTGCTGGGTTTGTGTCAGCGGCAGCTCTCTAGCTTTCATCCCATGAATTATTCAACTAAATATTCAGAAGTCTTTTTTCAAAGAGCTTTCCAAAGTCTCTTCCTTCAGATGAATCTAAAGGTTTTTTTCAGCCTTCTGAAGACCACATGTGGGCTTAGTCTTCCAACTTGTGAACAGAATTCAAGCAGAGAAACATGGAAAGATGGGTAAAATGTGTCCAGAACACAGGAGAAGAAGAAAAGCAAGCAACGAATGTTCAGGAGATGTATTCTGGCCTGTTGTTATTCATTAAATCCAAAATAGCTGGGTTTCATGTGTTGACATTTTGTTTGAATTCAGCAAACATCATTCCGCCATTGACATATGTGCCTCAGACCAACACTCTACTCACAGAGCCTGTCTTCAAGCAAATGTCTTATACAGCACAGCAGCATGTTAACATTAATGCAGGCCAAGATTAAAAGCTCTGAAGGTAGCCTTCAAAATATGCAACACAAATTCAAACTAA
Source organism: Mola mola (assembly GCA_001698575.1). NCBI lineage: Eukaryota > Metazoa > Chordata > Actinopteri > Tetraodontiformes > Molidae > Mola > Mola mola. The sequence goes on along the minus strand of KV751367.1, from coordinate 6,084,427 downwards.
AATTTGTATTCTTCTTTCCTTTTTTCAAAGGAGATTAAAACTGTTTTCTGACATAGAAGGAAAGCACATGGAAGTTAGTGATGCAAACAGTTTCTATGAATCCACAGAAATATTTCCATCCTGTACAGTTTGATTTCTCCTTTAATGAAATGATATAACACACCCATAAATCAGTGTGCACGTAGTCCACAATTGTTTTGATTATGAAAGGTTAGATGATCTGCTCTTTCTGTTAACAGTTCAACCTTTTTTTTTATATATTTTAGAATTTTGTTTCATGTAAATATGTATCAAA